>JAFIRS010001856.1:0-283932 GCA_018342105.1 Gonioctena quinquepunctata | reverse complement strand
AGTTTCACTCAACCTGAAAACAAAATGAAGATAAACATGCATCAAAGATTCATTAATCACACACAGAAAATAGAAAAAAATGTCCGTTGACCAAATGTTTGATCACTGAAAGCTGAGTACAGAAAATACAATCAGTCTGAATAGTTCTGAATGATATCGACACCCCCAAAGAACTAAGACGTAACTCATTTTTTTTGTCAGTTTTCTGGAGAGCCGAAATACTGCATTTTTTTCATTCCTATTAAAAATAAGTGTCAATTTAGGATTTTGGTATTGATACACTGAGAAACCTTTACTTTTCGGGCATCTTATGAAAATATTATAGTACTCATAAACACAGACACGTGAGATTTAGTGAAATACAACATTCAGAATACTGACTTTTATCCATACAACTGGGTTGTAACCGACACATGCGACTTTTTAACAGTATGAATTGAAGTTTTGACAATTAAATGACAAAATGATTGTTATTTTGTTTAAAAAGGAGAACACCAAGCATTAAGTAAAACAAAAACACAAACTTGTATAAATTCTCATTTCTCGGTAGTCAGTTAAGATATAAAATAGTAAAAAAAGGGATAAAGTTTTTCAAACTTTCAACGTTAATAAAATTACTTAGAACTAATACTATTCATAAGACTAACCCTATGTTAGACGGAATAAATCCCTTACGTAAACTTTCATTCTATTATTATAAATCTGTCTGACGAATCCTTCATACCTTAGTCAGAATATTTTTAATTTCTGTGACATAACTCAAGTATTGCTTTTGAATTACAAATACTATTTGAATCTTTATATTTTGCTTCTGAAATTGGAAGTAAATCAGTGAAAACAGGGGGCATATCAGTTGAAGTGGCATATTATTTCTGGACTTTTTTTTTACTTTCTTTTCCCAAATCAATGTATTCCTGATAGAAAATTGTTATTTTAATATGCCTTACTTCATTCCATTTAATTTTGAGGTCGTTGGATTTGATATTGATTTAATTCTGTTACTAAATGAGGCTTCCCTGACGTTTCAGCATATCTTATAATTGTTGTCCATACAACGAAAACAATTTGAAGTTTTTTTACGTCTTTCAATAAGCGAGTTTTTTTTGCGCTGAATACGTCTGTAACTATAACTAGAAATCGCTGTAAGTTTAGTTACGGCTTTGGTCGTTGGGGGTGCCGATATATCGATTGTGTTAACTAACTTATACGTATTTTTTCTCATTCATTGATTCAAATGCGCATATTACGTATAACGCAACTATATTTGTAACACGTATGCAGACATTAATTTGAAAAACAGCGTTAATTATAGAGATAATATCAAGCAACAAGTGGAATCCAGAAAAATGGGGCAAATTTCAAGAAAAACCTCCGAGTTGAAAAATAAAAAATTCGAGCTTAAAAATAATTTGCTCCATTATTTATGTTTCTGATTTTGAATAATTGAATATAAAATTGAAAATAAAATATTCCAATTAGGAGGTTTGGAAGTTTTGATGGTGTTTCCGCTTGATTGATTCGACTCAACCAAGATGGCGGATTCATGCTCTGCCAAGATGGCGGATGGCACAAGTTCTGTGTCATTTGCTCCCAAAGAAAATGTTGATTACCTGTGTAAACACTGTTCAAAAAAAGCTGTATCAAAAGTGCGGTGTATAAAATGTAACGAGGTTTTTCATCCTGCAAGCCACAGACAATCAAGTGAACAGAAAAACGC
This sequence comes from Gonioctena quinquepunctata, assembly GCA_018342105.1. Taxonomy (NCBI): domain Eukaryota; kingdom Metazoa; phylum Arthropoda; class Insecta; order Coleoptera; family Chrysomelidae; genus Gonioctena; species Gonioctena quinquepunctata. Next base: position 282,215 of record JAFIRS010001856.1, on the reverse strand, counting down.
AGAGTGCCAACATGAAATAACCCAAACACAAACAGACACAAAAATGTGAGGCTTCTCAAACACGTAAAAAAATTATTGATTTCTCCACTAACAAAATTCATAAATCAGAGTATAAAAGAAAACATATTTCCAGATGCTCTCAAATTGGGGCTTATATGTCTCGTATTTAAAGAATGAGAGGTAAATGACCCACCTAACTATCGACCCATTTCCCTACTGCCAGGCTTTCCAAAGATTTTTGAAAAATGTTTGGCCTCCCGAATGTTTCAGCAATTCGAGTCTCACAAATTATTTAGCAACCATCCATTTGGTTTCAGACCAGGCAAAAGTACAAGCTCTACAATATTAGACTTGGTTAGCCAAATTAATGATGCTTTCGAAAGAAAAGAATTTATGTCTACAATATTTTGCGGCCTTAGCAAGGCTTTTGACTGTGTCTCACACGATATCCTGCTAGGTTAATTACCATACTATAACTTCAATTGTAATAGCATAAACCTGATGAAATCATATCTGAGTAACAGATATCAAACAGTATGTATAAAAGGGGTGTCATCTGCAAGAAGAGCTGTAGAAGTGGGTGTCCCACAAGGCTAGTTAATGAGACCCCTACTATTTTTAATATTTATAAATGAGTTGTGACAAGTGGCAATCTCTGAAAGATATGCCCTTTTTGCAGATGATACTACATTCCTTATCAGAGGTATAAACTTGCAGAAGTACTAGAGGAGTCGTCTGAGACCCTACCATGGTTCTCAACCAACCTTTTATATTTAAATGAAACAAAAAAAAAACCAGCATATGCTATTTACACTTAAACAAACTCCTGAAAATTCTGGGTCTTTGGGTGCTGCAACTTTCTTGGAAGTAAAAATCGATTCAAAACTAACCTGGGATCATCAAACAGATTATGTATGCAATAAATTTAAGACTAATATATTTGTCCTTAGAAATCTTTCGCAAAATGTATCTATTAGTGTTTTGAGACAGGCATAATTTGCTCTATGCCACCCGCATTCATCCTATGCAATATTAGCGTGCAACGCAAAGCTATTCGAATCGTCTCAAATCTGGAATACACCGCTGTAAAGAGGTCTTCATCGAGAGAAACATATTAACATTTCCATCAATTTATATTCTACAAAATCTAATCGACATTTAAAGTACCTACTGTGAGTACAAATCACACAATGAGTTTCATAATTATGACACTCGTAAAAATAATGACTTAGTAACAGAGTTCTATGGAATTCATTTTTTCAATAAGGTACCTGAAAATGTTAAAAACCTGGAGGTCACTGTATTCAAACGTGTGATGAAGGAGTTTCTAATTAGGAAGTGTTTTCATTTTGTAAAAGAGTTTCTGAGTATTCTTGTGATGTCAAAATTTCAAACTCAATTAGGAATGGGTAATTACCAATATTATCACTGTTTGTAAATTTTATCTAAACCATGATATATATATATATATATATATATATATATATATATATACATATATATATATATATATATATATATATATATATATATATATATATATATATATATATACATATATATATATATATACATATATATATATGTGTGTGTGTGTGTATATGTGAGTTGTATCATGTATATGTATATATTCTTTTTATTGACTTGTGTAAGCACGTAAGCTTAAATTGGAAACACCAATAAATGATTTGATTTTGATTTGACTAAAGAGAAAAATTATGGTTTTGTTGTGAGATTTAATCGGAATATTTTTTATTTTGTTTGGTGTGCAGTTATAAATTCTGTTGCAATTGAATAAAATGAAGGATTTGAAAAGATAGGTTGAATGGCGGAGTACTATCAACTGGTATTTCGAACGTATTTTAAAATATTGAACTTGCTAACGGTAACTGGCATATTTCTTTTATGATATTATATTAGCCAATCAACTACATGATGTACGAGGGCAGAATACAGGTGACTTCTCCATAAAACTTCGTGCATAGAATCTGGATGAAAAACATTTTCATATCGATATCGTCCATTTGTCTTTTATATGGTATTCATGAAAAAGGTAAGTGTACTGTAGGCTAATTTGGTACCCTGAAAACAAACTCAATTTAGAAATCAAGAGAAGATGAAAATCGGTGCACCCGGCTTCCAGTAGGGTCAGGTCGATTCATTTTTGGGGGCTGAGGGATATTTAATCTCTCGTTCAAAGAGGATAGGTAGGCATGAAGGTGGTGCTGGGTGGTAATTACCAATGAGTTTATAGGTAGCAGGATTATAATTGGTAACAATGGTTTTCTCTGAAGACTGGCAAGATGGTGTGGTGTCACCAAATCAAAAAATTGCACAAGTAACCCCTTCACCTCACTTACTTACTCACTTCACTCCCATATGCGCATTTCGACAACTGAGTTTTATTTTCCTGCTTTATTTAACGTCGGCCTATTTCTGTTACCAAGGCTCAACACCGACGCTGGTGAGCACACTCCCAACCGGAAATTTTTGCCGAATCCTCTGTTGTTTTAGAGGTAGGGTTCTTCAACGAGCTCAACATCCATGAACTCGGGACCGACATCCCAACGTCCCCTCCGAATGGTCTATCGTCTTAACTCGTACTCATTGATAAGACGCCTGCAGCTGCGGATATGCTACTACGATACAGTTGTAACGCGGAACTTCCTTGTCCGGTGGTCACCAATTTAAGTACTAACCACGCCCGACGATGTAAGGCTTCAGATATCGATGAGACTCTCGTAAACCTGACTAGCCATCGGTGCCCGACAACTAAGTTAGCATTATCAGTAGGTTAACTACACTAAATAAATTGTAATATTTCCTTACAATTTATAACTGGTGTTACTAATTGGGTTATTCTATACAAATAACTATTCCTCAAGTCGCTAATGAGATCTTGATGGTTTTATGGGGGACAAAGAAAACAAAGTGGAATACATAGGCCCATTATCTTCATTAAGTAAATTTTCATTATGCTTTTTGTGGCTAACTATACTCACTGGGTGAAGAAACGATGCACACATCCATCAGAGGCACTAGGAGTATAACATTTTCAGATGGAAAGGAAAAATCACAAGAGAACCTGAATATGTTGCCCAGCTTCTCGGATGGTATTGTTAATGTGCAAATAGCAAATTTCCAGAAAGAAATCACATGCGTGTATTCTATTTGAGATAAAATTTGGGTGAGTTACTGACTGCCACGATGGAGCTGACATGTTTTTTCTCGTGAAATGTAATTTCCTGCTCAAAGTATCCACAATGTCAGTTGATAGAGATAGTGAACGATACACTCAACAAAAAGGAAAAAAAAAACTTCCAATAGCAGATGTGTAATCTATCAGTGATCTTTACTATACTAAACTATACTATACTAAGTAGCATATTTCTTTCATGTATTATGTCAGGGTCTACTATCACTATTATATTCGAGTGTAACCCGAAGGCTCTTACTCTTTCAACATAAAAACAAGTGGGCTACAGCCATTCACGAAATTTTAATTCTGATTGGACAAGGACTAGAGAAGAATCTTTAGTCCTTGCCATGGTGGTGATTCTCAAAAATAGCCGAGAAATAATTTTTGATCTGAAAGTTTTCAAAAATATTAATTTCTATAGAGGATGCAGCTTTCACTACCCTGTATGGATTAATAAATAGCCCATCACTCCAGAGAGCGCCTGGGACGTTTAAAACGCGAGGGGTCGTCTATATTGTAATCAGTGGCTTCCCTCACAAGAGGATTTTCGTGGGCTATTGTACAATCAAATACTCTCTGATTGCGTTCTCTGATGATACTTCTGATGGAAGGCAGATTTAAGTCCTCAAGTATCCGTTCGTTCCGCACGTACCACGGAGCGTTCGTTATCATACGCAGAACTTTCATTTGCGCCCGTTCCAGGACCCGAATGTTCGTTCTGCAGGTCTGGCCCCAGGCGGCTGAGGCATACAAAATGACAGGTCTGAAAACCATTTTGTAGATCATAACTTTATTTTTCAGGGAAAGTTTACTTTTCCTGTTTACTAACGGATAGAGTGATGCGATTTTCTTATGTATTTTATTTTTTATCAATGTAACGTGTGGCCTCCAGGTGAGTCGGCGATCCAATGTAACTCCGAGGTACTTGACCTGCTCCAACCAATTTATCTCCCTTCCAGAGACAGTCACTCCTCTCTGTGGGTTGTTTCTCTTGCGACCCATCGAGATCAGGATTCACCCTTATTTTCCACTCCAGATACCACTGCTGGAGGTCGTCTAATGCATTCTGCAAATAGACGACACCCATCAGATGGTCGGCTGAAAAAGAAAGTAAGGCCGTATCATCAGCGTAAAGGGAAATCTTCACGTGTTCACTCCTGGGTATGTCTGACGTGTAAAGAGCGTAGAGCATAGGAGACAATATTGCCCCCTGAGGAACGCCGGCCTCAAGTGCTCTCGAATCCGAGAGACAATTGTCGACCTTGACTTGGAATGTCCTACCCATGAGAAACGATTTTAGCCACTTCACCAGACCCAGGGCAAGTGGAAGTCTATCAATTTTGAAAGCAAGCCTTCATGCCATACTCTATCGAACGCTTTACTGATGTCAAGAAGTATGACATGGGCGCTGTTGTTGGTATTTAATGAATTTATCGTATCTTCCACCAGCCTCAGAACCTGAAGCTCGGTGGAGTTAGCTCGACGGAAGCCAAACTGCTCATTCGGTAGGACATTTCTCTCATCCACTTCATCGTCGAGTCTTTCCAGGACGATTTTCTCAGCCAACTTAGCTGAACTGCAAAGCAGACTGATTGGACGATAATTTTGTGGAAAGGTCGGGTTTTGTCCTTCCTTTGGAATCATCACCACGATGGCATGCTTCCACCTTCGAGGAAATCTTTTAAGGCGCATCGAATTGTTTATTATGTTCAACAATGACTGCAACTGGTTATCCGGAAAATACTTAATCATTCGATTAGTAATTCCGTCATAACCAGGCGCTTTTCTAGGATTCAATCCTCTAATGTGCGCCTTAAGTTCATCCAGCGAAGCCGGACGAATGTCATCCCGATTTGGCTCTCTTAAGGTGCGATGAATCCTATCTTCTAACAAAAGGTCTCGATCCAGATCATCGTCTGGATGCTCGTTCAGCCTAAATTGCCTTTCCATCGAATCTGCAAATGCTCGAGCTTTAGACGCAGAGTCATAGCACATTCCACCCTCACCGTGAATAGGGGGAAGATCGGCTTTTTTAGTCTTTAAATTTTTACTAAGTTTCCATAATTGATTATTGTTTTCTAGATTTTAAAGTATATTGAATCTTTCATGCCTAAATTCCGTTATACTTTCTCTTACCTCCCTATTCAACTGATTAGCCCGGATTCTGTCCGCAGGAAACAAACTCCTTTGAAAGGCTCTTTTCGCCCTATTTCTTTCACGTATTAGATTTTTAATCCTTTGCGGGAATTCATCATCGTATTTGGGAGCTTGTTCTCTGCGGGAGGAATCCATCAAGGCATTTTTAATGGTGAGTTCGTAACGCGCTACGGCCTCATCCAACTCAAGTGGAGAATTCATCCTCTCAGGAGCACAATATGCAGTCTCCAGGAATGAACTGAACATCTCCCAGTTTACTTTCGTACACAGACGATCTGTCTGGGGCGGTGGATCACCTCCTAGCGTCAAAATAACCGGGTTGTGATCAGAGCTCAACTCGGTGAGAACGTGCATGTCCCAGTTCCAGGGGATATTCCTGGCCAGGGCAATGTCAAGCACATCAGGTCTACCGTTACCGGCACCAAAAAACGTTGGCTCACCTGGAGCCAACACCTGGTATTCATACCTGTCACTGTGTTGCCACAGTCGCCTACCATTCGTGTTGGTAACACGGCTCCACTGCACGTGCTTAGCGTTCAGATCCCCTGCAACAATAACGGGTTGATCTGTTTCCATCAGAAGCACATCAAGTGCTTCAGGAAGTATTCTATTGTTCGGAGGGTTATAGGCACTGATTAAACGAATAGGACCACTCCTCGTGTTGAAAACAATACCTACTGATTCTATACCATGGGTATCATCATTGGAAATGCCGAGCTGCACGTGCGAATGACAGCGTTTTACCAAAATGGCAACACCACCACCCGGATGCCCAATTCGGTCATTTCTAAGCATTTTGTAGTTAGGAAATCTAACAGGTTGTCCATTAAGACGAGTCTCTTGCAGAAAAGCAACATACATGTTGTTCTCTACAAGAAACTCTATAAACTCGAGTCTGTTCTGGATTAGTAACAATTCCAACTCACCGCTTTGATGAAATTCGGAAGCTGCCTTTCACCCATTAGGTGGGATCAAAACCGATTGAGAATTTTGCAGCAGCTTCTGCGAACTGTGCAAACAGCATTCTCATCTGATCCAAAGTGGAAAGAATGTCTTTGGGGCTATTTGTGATTTGAGCTGATTGAGCAGGGGGGGCGCCTTGGGCAGCTGCCGCATATGACACCCCCGCTTGTGTCTTACCCAAATTTACGGGGAAATGTCTTCTTTCGTACTGATTTGAATCAGGGTCCACCCTGCGCCTTAAGCGAGGACATTTGGGACATCCCCGATAATTTGCAGTGTGACCCCCACTACCATTCGCACACTTGGCCGGTTCATCACGAGACTTTCGGCATTCCCTCGTAATGTGATTCTCACCGCACTTCACACAAGCGGGAACGGCACAGCAGTTCAGCTGACAGTTGCCGAATCTCTGACAGCGGTGGCATTGGCCTACAGAGGCCCTGGGTCTCTGTGGCTCAGCTGTCACTTGAACGTTCAAAATATCTGTGACTTGGAAGATATGTTTTTATTCTTTATCCAAAAGAACTAATACCATTGGCAAAGGAGTTTTTGATGAATTCAGTTTGCGCATACGGACTACTGATACCGGGGCGAACCCCCTCTCAATCAGCTCGTTTTGAATGTCATTACAATCTAAGAATTCAGGGACTCCCCTGAAGACTACTCTCAACTTTTTATCATCAGGTAGACTATAGGTGTGAAAAGGAATACCTTGATCTTTAAAAATACTGGATATTTTCCTGTAGTCTTCAGGAGAGTTCGGAAAAATCTTGATCCCGTCAAATACATTCTTTGACAGTTTGTTCAATTTAATATTATTACTTTCGAATAAAGAATTAACAGTAACCCACTTGTTTTTATCTCTGACTGTGATAGGAGGAACGTTTTGTCTTCTGATTGTATGTGGAGTCTGCTCTGTGGGTGAAGTATTCGTGGCATTGGCATCATCCATATTCGCGTCGTCGGCACTCTCTGTATAATTTTGAACTTGGCTGGTCCCTCCGCTAGAAGAGGCGCACTCGGATTCGGGTTCAGCCGCTGGACTATTTTTTGCCGGTTGGTGCATGTCACTGTCTGATGTGACATTTGTCAAACTTTCGAATCTATTTGAAGTTGGAACATTTATCGCAGTTTTTCTACTAGAGTCGATATATGCTACTAGTCTAGAGCTTCTACGATAGGGATAAGATGTCGAGGGTTGATTCTGCGTATCTTTGGTTGCCGGCAGGGCAGGAAATTGCTCCTTCCTGAGCCTTTTTGTAGCAGGGACATCACCAGAACCTTCTGACTTTTCATTCGATTTCGCCGAAATTAGTGAACTTATTATTGGTATTTTCAATAAATCTTCACCTAGGGAAGACAACAATGCCCCCCAGCACCTCCAGAAGATCGGCCCTCGGCAGAGAACCGATCTCTGCAAGGACTGATTCCTTGCTCGCCAGATCGCAATTTCCAATCAGATTTCCATCCGATTTTTTGTCTTCAGGGAGATTTTTCAACGTCGTCTCCAATATGTATGGTGCAGGTGGGTTAGTTTTCTGTTCCAGGCCGGTACAAGACTGGTTTGGTTCAGGAAAACAGAAATTTTTCACACTTAACCGCGGAGCAAACTTTCTACCAAGTATGTTACTTCGCTATACAGGGTGAACTTTCATGATATTATATTAGCCAATCAACTACATGATGGACGTGGGCAGAATTCAGGTGACTTCTCCATGAATCTTTGTGCATAGAATCTGGATGAAAAACAATTTCATATCGATATCGTCCATTTGTCTTTTATATGGTATTCATGAAAAAGGTGAGTGTACTGTAGGCTAATTTGGTACCCTGAAAAAAAACTCAATCTAGAAATCAAGAGAAGATGAAAATCGGTGCACCCGACTTTCGGTACGGTCAGGTGATTCATTTATGCGGGCTGAGGAATATTTATCTCTCGTTCAAAGAGGCAGGAAGGTGGTGCGGGGTGGTTTTCACCAATGAGTTTATAGGTTATATGATTATAATTGGTAACAACGGTTTTCTCTGAAGACTGGCCAGACGGTGTGTTGTCAACCAATCAAAAAATTGCACAAGTAACCCCTTTACCACACTTACTCACCTCACACCTATATGCGCATTTCGACAGCTGAGTTATCATCATCAGTAGGTTAACTACACTAAATAAATTGTAACATTTCCCTACAATTTATACCTGGTGTTACTAATTGGGTTATTCTATAGAAATTTCTGTTACTCAAGTAGCTAATGAGATCTTGATGGTTCTATGGGGATCAAAGAAAAGAAAGTAGAATACATAGGCCCATTATCTTCATTAAGTAATTTTTTATTATGTTTTTTGTGGATAACTATACTCACTGGGTGAAGAAACGATGCACACATCCATCAGAGGCACTAGGAGTATTACATTTTCAGATGGAAAGGAGAAATCACAAGAAAACCTAAACATGTTGCTCAGTTCCTCGTATGGTATTCTTCATGTGCAAATACAAAATTTCCAGAAAATATTTACATGCGTGTATTCTATTTCGAATACAATTTTGGTGAAGTACTGACTGCCACGCTGGAGCTGACATATTCTTTCTCGGGAAATGTAATTTCCAGCTCAAAGTATCCACAATTTGGATGTCAATAGAGAGATATAGTGAACGATATATAGTGACACTCAACAAAAAGGAAAAATAAAACTTCCAATAGCAGATGTGTATTCCATCAGTGATCTATACCATAGATCACAGACGTTTCACTCTTCGTGTGAGTCGCAGCTTACAAGCTGTTTTGTGAGTGTACTCAAATTATCTTTTTTTATCCGCAAATCGAATAATTATCCGCTAATCGGCAAAACTGCCAGGTCATCTACGCCTACTCAGTGATACCCTCAAAACCGTACCGGAATTCGGGTTCGCCTATAAAAATACAAACCTGTAAAATTAACATCCGGTTGAGATCAAACAATCCAAAACAAGAAATTCTCTGTGGTTTTGCAGTCATAGGTAACATTATCAATAGACATTGTCTATTTTTCTTATTCCAGTCTATCCATGTACTGTTGCAGAGAAGGTCATGAAATCTCTCCGACTGAAAATAATAAACAAAAATGAGAATGCATATAGTAACCCGATTAGGCAGAGCCAAAAGAAGGGTTATGATTTTAGCATGCTATGTTCATCTGTTTCCGCATATCTTCTAAACTATTTAACATAATTTGACAAATGAGATATCGCTAGAAGCGTCTTGATTGTACCATGGTTATGAAGTTGGAGCACTTTTATTAGTGGTGCCGCAGTGGCGGAATCAAGCGAATTAGTCCACATAGTGCAGATTATCTGTATTTGCCCCTCTGCTAAATAGAGTGTTTTTGAAGTTCAACAGTTTGAATGTTTGTGTTACGAACGTGAAAACTGCGGATACATTGTGATTCGGCCTGTAAAACCTTTGAATTGAAATGAGCCACGGTTTCGGAAATTGCGCAAGTAACGATTCAAAAGCAGATCAAGACGAGTCAAAGTGCTGACCGTGTGATTTGCCGATCATCGTAGTAATTTATTGTCAAGTTGAAAAGTGTTATGCGTGATGGAGCGAGTGCTTGCAACTGGGATTTCATCCATTACAAGCCACATTGTTTTCAAGGATCAGTCTGTAAAAAAAGCCAGCATTGGTGCGATCGGGTCACGTGTGTCAGGTGAATGACACACAGCGGCAACAAATCAGTACTATGTCGAATTGGAGGTGAATAAATATTTTCACAAACAATTTATAAAATTTTATAAAACTTTACAAGTCCAATGTTGCACTTAATTACATGAATAAAAAAACTATAAAGTAAATATGAATAAATATGAAAGAAATATAAATAATCATATTGAAAATATTGTTTTTTTTACATACATACATTTTCACATATTTTTCATATTGTTCATTTACTGTCAGAATTTGACAAAAAAATAATAATTTGTGTATTACATAGATAAAAATGGGTTTCTTGTTTGTATGACCAAATGTAATTGTTTATATCAATATGAAAATACATTGTAATACATTAATGTCACCAACAACTCAAATATGCACAAAGAAATTATGAATTGACTTTGAAAATTTCCAATTATATGCCGACTAAGTAAATATCAATACTGCATTTATTCCAAATTGTCGATAGTTTTTAACAAAAAAGTAAAACTAGTTGTTAATTGGTGTACATGTTGATAGTTCACAGTAGAAAAACCATAGAATTTTGTATTCGGGGGTGCATTTAAATGCATGTTTGTGCACCCTACAACGCAGCAGTGGCACTCGGAAACTATTTTTCCTTTCTTCACGCCATTTACAGTTGATTCGAGGTTATTTGCGGCCGACTCGTTCATTGTCATTCATTCATTATACGCGCACTTTCGAGACTGGGCCTCTCTTTGAAACGAAGCTTCCACCTGGCAAATTACAACACAAATGCCGTTTTGACGTTTGCGGCAGAAAAAATAAAACTACCACACTTTGTAGACACCCATTTTATCAGAGTGGTAAATGGGGATAAGTGATACTGTTTGTCCGATTCCGCCACTGCGGCGCTGAACGTTGAACTCGTCCCCCATTTTCCAAGTCCATAGGCTATGTGACGTCACACCGATATGGCGCCCTCTAGAGGAATAAATCTAATTTGAAATGTGCCGACTTGGGTATCAAATGAAATAAATATATATATATATATATATAAATATATATATATATATATATATATATATATATATATATATATATATATATATATATAAATAGTGCGTTCATGAAGTGTGGAAACGCGCCATTATCTTACGAGGCAATCATTTCCGGAGGTAAAGCTCGGACAGGTCGATTTTGTATTTTAGTTTTCCACCTTTTTTTCTAAGATACACCTTACAAGATATGACGTCATCGATTTTTTTTTTAATTGAAAGGGTATATTTTCATATAAAAAATTGTATAACGTGACCGTGTATACAAAAAGTTTATTCGTCGGAAAATAAGACATTAAATTCAAAGCCATCATTTTGATTACACACTTTTGGCATAATTGTATATGTTCAACTTATATGGATGCAACTCGGCTTAGAATTTTCTGCACAGCACCACAAAAATGAAAAATGTAATTGAAAATGAGGATTTCCTTCAATTCCAAGTAACATTCAATTGAGTGTCTTCGGCAACGGTAGGCCCGCCACTCTTAGGCTCATCCCTAATATTGCCAATTTCTTTAATTTTTTGTAATATTTTGCTTACCGTCGATTTGCTTATTGGTTTTCGATCAGGAGATTTTTCATTGAAGATGTCGTATACTTCTGCTATACTTCTTTTATGATCGCCTCAACCCAAGATCATCAATACTTCTATTCACTGTTTTTCTGACAGCACCATAGTAATTTCAAATAAATTCTTCTTCTATGGAAATATTTTTCAGAAAGGTATTATTGAAGACTTATAAATCGATATGCTACACAACAAACCAATTTAATATTGACATATGCAATGGTAACTGAGAACTGGTTGTCTTGTTGCTAAGGATTCAAAGATGTTTCCATAGCCTACTCAGGTTTGGCAATATACTCGTACTAAGTACTGAGTAATTCTCAGGTTTTCATTGCAAAATAGATAATGAAAAAAATGTTGAGGAATATGAACAGTATACTGTTATTTGAAGTGTTACATATGACGTTTGTGGTATGGCTGAACTCAGAAAAATATGTTGGTTACACACTTGACTCAGGACCAAGTGATAGAAATTGTTGAATGTCGATAGGTATCAATAGAACTGTTATGTTTTTGAACCATTCATTTTGAAATTTAATTTTGTAGATTGTTTCTGATTTTAAATTCTCAAGTTTACGTATATTCGTGTTTTTTATTATATTTAATATTCTCTTATATTTGATGTTCAGTCTGCGTTTATATTCAATGATGATATTTTGTGGAAGAGAATAATCGAGAAGATTTTGTAAATGAGTTAATTCTTTGGATACTGTTCTTATATCAGAATATGTAACACCAATTTCTAAATTCAACAATTTTTTCTTTAAATTGATATTGAAATTTTGTATTTGTTGTCCTAGTCTTCCTCTTCCATGACCTAATAGATAATTGATATTTCTCACTCCATCACTGACATGTTTGGGAAATATTTTATTTTGTCTGCATTTGACTAGGAACGCCTTTCTGTTTCTCAATGAAGCTAATTTGATGCTGAGTTTGGTCAATGTCTTGAGATTTCTAACACTAGTGAGTCCATATCAATGTTCGCTAAAGATTTGAGAATGGATTCACTTCTTGCAGATTTGGAAAATATTATCGACAATTTCAATGAGAGAAGTAAAAACTTATATCGAGCACAATTCACCAATATCATCACAAACTATTTTCATGTGAATAGTTATCACATAGATCAGTTCACTATAACGTTCAATAAGTGCAAGATATTCCTGAAACAACATGCTGAACTCATCAATAGTGTTAAAGGTAAAGTGACTGTTGCAATGTGCAAAGAAGAACACACCAACAAGAGCCAGTTACTTCAGAATGATACAAAATATGATGAACCACCTAGTGCAGATCCGTCTTGCACTTCACAACAGAAAGCTGATAAAATTGTTTCTGAACTAAAGAAAAAAGCAGTAATTGATGAAACAACTGCTAAAACGTTAAATTTCTACAATTCAATTACACCACGTTTTCATACTTCACCAAAAATTCATAAACCAGTTTTATCTATGGGACCAATTGTTTCTTCTATAGACTCACCAAACAGGAAAATAACGAAATTCATTACTGAAATATTGACCAACTCATATGACAACGATAACAGATATCATGTTACTGACTCTTTCTCCTTAAGTGAAATCATTAACGATTTTCAATTAGCACCAAATTATGTTCTGATAAGTTGATATGTGGTATCTCTATTCACCAACTCACCTCTAGAGTTAGTTAAACACTGCATTGATGAACAATGGAACACAATTAACAATATCCGCAATATTGAAATACAAATGTTTATGAAGATAATTGAATTTATTTTTGACTCTACGTGTCGTGTCTTCGATCAAAAAACCTACAAAATGTTTGGTACTCCCATGGGATCTGACATCTCTCCAATAATATCAAATTACGATTTAATTGAACTCCTAGAATATTACACAAATAAAATCACTTTCGACATTCCTTTCCTTAGGAGATATGTAGATGACCTTATCCTTTCTGTACCAAAAAAACTGTATCGATGAAACTCTCAATATTTTCAACAGTTTCGATCCCAATATTCAGTTCACTGTAGAAAAAGAAACCGATAATTCAGTTCCATTCCTTGATTTGGAACTTATCAGAACCATCAACAACAGAATCATTACTAGATGGTACAGAAAACCAATAAATACTCAGTAATCGTTTCTTAAATTTTCACTCACACCATCCCATGAAAATTGAACTCAATTTAATTAATAACTTCAAAAACAGAGTTGTTAACATCACTCATTCATCCTTGAGAGATGAGTGTCTGAAATAACTACAAAACATTGTTTTAGAAAATTGATATCCGAAATCATTAGTTAATAAAATTCTATTTAGCCCCTTGCTTCTATTTTAAATTCGAACTATTCACCAAGAACTGATCAAATTGCAATTTATAAATCTTTACCATTTATAGATAATTTGACACCAAAACTCATACATGAGAGAGAAAGGTGAGTTATTTTACAATTATTCATATTAAGTTGTATCATCCTATAGTTATCATAATTTTCTGAACAATAATATTAACCTCGAAATGTATGAGTATTACAATATGGACCACCGACATGATTTGAATGTCGACTGGTGGTCCATGTTACAAACAGTCATTGATGTCTGATTTCTATGTTTCAGGATGGCATCTTAAACAAAAAAGAAGACCAGACAAGCGTGGAATGAAAATGCAATGGCAGATGCAATTCAAGATGTACGAGGAATGAAAATGTTTTTTTTAAAGCATCCAAAACATACGGTGTACCCAAAACTACGCTTATACGTTTATCAAAAATAGAACACCAATCACTTAGTGACATTACTAACCATAAACTTGGAGGAAAATCGAAGTAAGGGAAAAAAGTAACACAAAACACTCGTTTTCACAAGATAAAAAATCTGCATGCAGAACATGGTTGAGGTTATTCCTCAAGCGCCATCTTACCCTATCCTTCCGCCGTCCAGCGAGGGCATCAATCCCAAGAATGAAAGGTTTCAACAGACAAAATGTAAACGCATTTTTCGACTTGTTGGAGAGCTCTCTCCAGTATCCTGTTTATAACGTGGACAAAACCATTATTTCAGTCGTGCCATCAAAAATTTCGGAGATACTGACACTTAAGGGCAGAAAAACAAATAGGAAGTGTAACGTCAGCAGAACGTGGACCAACAATCACTTGTGTCATATGTATGAGTGCAGGTGGTACATTTATCCCACCAATGATGATGTTCCTCAATCCGTGAATCGACCTCCTTCTACTCTGAGCGCTGACGGAGATCACCATGGATGATTCAATAGCTGCTCCCTCCACATCATCTAGAACATATTTGTCGGCAAATGTGTTGCAGTCCACACCACGTTTGAAAAAAACTGTCAGCAACAGAGGAAGGAGGCCACCAGACTAATAAGCAGGATTCAGTAACATCGATAAAAAAAAACAGATGAAGTGAAGGAAAATATACCGTTGAACATGGAAAATGAATCAAAGGAAGCGCCGAAGAAAACAGCCCAGAAAAAAAGGAAGTTCTAAAAAGATAAAGAATCATCTCCTGAAAGTTCTGACAAGACTGATTATTCAGTCAATGATGGCACATATCCTGATTGTTTCCAAAATGAAAATTGTGAATGCTTGTATTGTGATGGTCTTTTTTCTTAATCACGCGCACGATCGGGTTATTCGTACGAACACACGTTCACTGTGCTAGACTTAGTATTAGGAACTATATTGTTATCAATAATATACGTTATGAATATCAGCGATGAATAGCTCATGCTGAGATATATTTGATATTGCTGGAAATATACTGATTGGTCGTGGGTCGGAAATTTCTATGTCATCAATCCGAAGTTTTCATAATGGACACTAATAAGTTTCAACATCTAAATAGTTATTCCATCGTGATCAAGGTCATTCTATAGTATGCCAAACAGAATGGATCTAACCAGGTACATCATCAGAAATGAACTGCTATATTAAAGATGAATCAGGACTTTTCGATCTAGAATATTCCTCTGTATTGTAGAATTTCAAAAGATAATTATTAACTTCATCAATGATAAAAAAAACAGATTCCAGAAAAATGAACGGCAGATCGTATTATTTTCGTTTGGTTGATTTCCCATAATTTTTGAAATGAACACAAATTGAATGAAAAAGACCCAATTTGGCTACATTACTTGCATCTACAACATCACAGTTCTATACATATTCCGAATCGCTAATGAATATGGGATCTGACAGTGTTAAAGAAACTTTGGAACATATTATAGGTTCATTCATAATTTGTGTGAAACCTTAAATCTCCAGAGAGTCAATGTGATATACATATGCTTTGACCTCATTTGGTTCTATCAGTCCACATTTCAAACTCCAGTTTCAATGACTTATTGAAAATGTATTTGCCGATGACATTTCACTAGTATATTAGATCACGATATCAATCTATATCTATTCCATCGAAATGAACGTACTGTAGTGATTTCTTTCCACACAGATCTTCCCTATGGTATCGTGATACGATATAGAGAAACGCTCTATTAAACTTCATATGCGAACCAATATTCTCGAATCACTACCTTTCTGCAGGTTACTTCAACATGTGTATTATTGTCTGAAAAGGAATTTCCTTGGCAATAGCAATGTAACCAGAAGCAGTAATTTCCATTGATCTTACCTCATCAGTCACAAGCTGTCCACAGTGGCAGGAGCATAAGAAAAAAGAGCTTCCGAGAATCAAACCCAAGACCATCCTGAAGTTGCTCGGTGGGCTCACTTCCTAGAAATATGAGAAGAAATTGGTTACTCGTGAATTAGATCTACTGGAACACAAAATTTTATGGATAAGTCTTCATTTTCGTTACTTTTTTATGTAAAATAATTTGGAAAGTTTTTTGAACAGTTTCTTGAGCGGAAACCTGCCCACACGACTGGAAAAAAGCTTTCAAATGTTTTATAAAAATGTTGTTGAAATGCGTTCATTATTGAAAACAGATGGCGTAGTGATAAGAATGCAATAGTTGTAATTTCAGTATATTATTTTATCTCATACCTGCTTACTTTGGGGTACTTGAAACCAATGCTTTGAAACAACTATTACAATCACAGTGTCACAAAGCATTTTGAATTAATGTACCTAATACCCCATAAACGTCCAACATAAGAAAGCTCGGTGGAGGTGGTTGGTAATAAGGATTCATACGACTAGGGTTTTCGACAAAGTTAGGGTAGTGTTTTTGCACCACATATTCGCCGGAAGCAGAGTAATTTATGATTGAAGTTTCAGAGATTACGTGATAGAAAAAGTCGATATCACGTAATTAGCTATATGTCCTGGTGACATTTTCGAAGATATTAGGTTCATGGTCTCCCATCACTGTTACTTGAAAACGAGTGTAACCCTAAGGCTCTTACTCTTTCGACTAAAATAAGTGGGCAACAGCCATTCACGAATTTAGAATTTTGACTGAACAAGGACTAGAAACCGGTCTCCAGCCCTCGCCATGATGATAGTTCTCAAAAATGGCCGAGAAAGGAATTTTGGATCAGAATTTGGAAAAAAGTTGATTTCTATAGAGGATGCAGCTTTCACTACCCAGTATGGATTGGTAAGTAGCCCATCACTCCAGGGTCCAGGCACGTTTGAAGCGCGAAGGGTCGTCTATGTTATAATCAGTGGCTTCCCTCACGAGGGGGTTCTCATAGGTTATTGCACAATCGAAAACTTTCCGATTGCGGTCTCTGATAATACTCCTGATGGAAGGCAGGTACAAGTCTTCGAGGATCCGATCGTTCCGCACATACCACGGAGCGTTCGTTATCATCCGCAGGACTTCCATTTGCGCCCGTTCCAGGACGCGAATGCTAGTCTTGCAGGTCTGGCCCCAGGCGGCTGAGGCGTACAAAATGACAGGCCTGAACATCATTTTATAAATCAGAACTTTGTTCTTCAAAGAGAGTTTGCTCTTCCTGTTAATCAGGGGGAAGATATTAGTTGCAAATTAACCTGAGTTTTATATTTCATGAACAAAAAAGTCACCCGAAAGAATAAAACCTGGAAATGAATTTGGCGTACAAACTTAACACAAAAACGCACCATTATATATACAGGGTGTTTCTTAAGTACGTGTAAGGCGAGTAGTTTGCGTCAACACATGTTCACCTCCTACGAGAGATGAAGATGGGTTGCGGAAACTAAGGTGGCTACCTCCAAGTGGTATCGCTGGATAACGGGGTTGACAAGGAAAATCCAGTGGGAATGACCAGAAATGGTCAAAACCTGCGGATCTCTAAGTCAATCTCAAACTAAATGCCACCACAACATGGCTTAATCCAAGGCGTCAAGCGACCCGTGCCGAGGATGGATGATACCTGAGCCAGTCAGGTATCACAAACGGAGCCTCTGGGATACATGGCGACCTCCCAGAGTAATCTGCCCTACACCTGCGCAGGGGCACCGCAGGTGTGGACGACCCTTTCCCCTACACTCGTGGGAACGAAATGGAAACCACAGAGAAAAACAACCCTGGGGAACTTCCAGTTGAAGAAGACCCAACACCGATAGCGGGTATGGAAGTCGAGGAGATTCCAGTTGAATCACACTTGGCACCAGAAACCGTAAACCCAACCGAGGAGGGATCAGCAGATGGTCGAACACCTACTGAGAAACTCCCGGAAACAGAGTGGATTCCAAAGCCATTTGGTAAAATGGAAACCAAAAAGATTCTTCAGCTCATCAAAACCCAGGACATGGGGATAGATACTGAAGAATGGCTTGTCATTAAGAGACAAGAGGAGGCCTCGGGTCTAACTCTTGTCTTTCAATCTTCGACTGTGACGCCCTAAGTAGTAGGCGACACAGAACCTTTGGAGGGATCAGCCCGGAAACAGGCATGAATCCGAAGAACCTTATCAACAGGCTTCTAAACCTAATTAAAGGCACAAACCTGTTTGAATGAGGAACCACTGACGACAGAGTGATACAATAGACCCCAGCTGGTCGCAGTGTCAAGGGAAGCTAAGTGCTAACCCTGTCTCTGGCTCGTCAGCTTCCAACCAACCAACCAACCAAGTACGTGTAGAAAATTTATTTCGCTGACTCCAAAATAAGAATAAATGTTCCTAAAAACACATGCAAGTTATTCGTTTCTAAGACGCAGGGTGTCAAAGTTGCATTGATATTTTTATTTTCTCTGAATACATTCCAAAATAATCGTGATATTCGAGTGAAGGTTGGTATCTGGGAGTATTTTTCAATGACAAAATCAAATTTCATGTTAGTTTGTCTCTTTCGTGGGGGTGGCGAGACCTACATGTCTTTTCAGTCATTTGAAATGTCATAACTTTTTTGTACTTATCTGTATCATGTTTTCTAGTAGAAAAATGAATTTTTCTCTCATTTTTGTATAAAAAATATATTTTTGGTAGAGGTCGCTGCGAGCAACTGTTTTCGAGTTATTGGGATTTGAAATAATCGATGCATTTGATTTATTTCCGTGGGGCTCGTAAGTCGCCTCTAAGTAGTAAATATCGGAGAAGATACGCCAATGCATTTGCCTTCTTTCATTCAATGGTCTTCTACATTCAACACTTGAATGTAGTAAAAAAATTATTGTTGTTTTTTGTTACATAGTTTTCTTGGACTCTTTTCCGATTTAAATAAATAACATTCAGGTGAATACTTGTCATGTCATTTCAATCCGTTCTTGTGACAGTGAAGTTGTTTTCTTTTCCAAATGGCAGCATATACACGAATAGCGAAATGTCTAATATAATTTACGTATACGGTCTCGACGATGGCAATCGCTACGAGGCTAGACGTATTTATTATAATGAAAGTTTCCCCAATCATCGAGCGCTGAATCACCAGACATTCAGGAAGCTTTTTCAGCGGCTAATGGAGTCTACTTGGACACCAGAAGGTGAGAAAGCTGTTCTTCAGGCAATCGAAGAAGATCCACAGACAAGCACGAGAAAAATTGCGCATAATCTGAACGTACATCACAAATCAGTTTGGTTGATTCTCAAACAAAATCAGCTGTATCCTTATCACATTCAGCGTGTCCAAGCATTGTTGCCCCGAGATTTCCTTCCCCGTGTAACATTTTGCCAATGGATACTGCAGAAAATTGCACAAAATCCTCAATTTAGTGCAGAGATATTATTCACTGACGAGGCATATTTTTCAAAGAACGCCATAATGAACTTCCATAATAATTCTGTGTGGTGTGACGAAAACCCTCACGCAATAGTTCAGTCCAGGTTTCAACACCAGTTTTCATTGAATGTGTGGATTGGTATAGTTGGAGATTATTTGATTGATCCCCACTTTTTCCACAGACTTCTAATGAAAATTCCTATCATGATTTCCTTGAAAATCTTTCGCCTGAATTACTTGAAGATATTACACTTTTACTGAGTCAAAAAATATGGTTCATGCATGATGGAGCGCCAGCTCATTTTACTCTAATAGTTCGAGGCGCTGAAGTTCCAAATCAATTCTGTCCTCCGAAGTCCCCGGATTTTAATCCAACCGATTTTTTTGTGGGGTCACTTGAAGGCCTCAGTCTATACGGTGCCAATATGAACCAAATAACAACTTCGCCAAAGAATCAATGGTGGATGTGACGCTATCCGAAATAACCAGGTATAATGGAACGTGTACGTGGGTCCATGAGACGACGAGCCGACGCATGCATAATTGTGCAAGGTGGCCATTTTGAACAACAACTACCCTCAACTAACTGTTTTAGTATTAATTTGTTCTTAATTACTGTTATTATCATTAGTATTGAATTGTAATAACACCCGATTCCTATTTTGAAATGAAATTAAAGAAAAATAATTTCTTTAACTAAATTAATTTTGAATTTAAAAATCTTGTCATTCAAAATCACTTGCATCGATTATTTCAAATTCCAATAACACGAGAACAGTGGCTCGCAGCGACGTCTACCAGGAATATATTTTTCACACAAAAATGTTGGAAAAATCGATTTTTTTGCTAGAAAACGTGATACAGGTACAGGTGTCCGCGATGGACTCCTAAACTACTTAACCGATTTCAATCAAATTTGCAGTTTGATCTATCTTGTAAGATAGGATAGCTCACATATCAATTTATAGCCGCAATATTATTTTATTGCAAATTATTTGTTTATTATTTGACAGTCACAATTATCTGTTAGCTCCAAACGATTCTAACAGATGGCGGTATCTGTTGACTGGATTGAGTAAGAACGGGATAACGAGGTAACGGGAATAACGGGATAACGAAAAGACGGGATGACGGGATGACAGGATAAGGGGATAACGGGAAAACGGGATAACGGGATAAAGAAAAAAATGGTAACAGGAAAATGGGATAACGGGAAAATGGGAATGACGGGATAACGAAAAAACGGGAAAATGGGAGAACGGGATGACAGGATAAGGGGATAAAGGAGAAAACGGGATAACGGAATAAAGAAAAAATGGAACAGGAAAGGGAAAGGGAAACGGGATAACGGGAAGGATAACGGGAAAACGGGATGCAGGATAAGGGGATAAGGGAAAACGGGATAACGGGGTAAAGAAAAAAAGGGGTAACAGGAAAATGGGATAACGGGATAATGGGACAACAGGAAGCGGAAGGAGTCAAAAGCATAATCTAGATGGAACAACATAAAGGAAAACATAGAAAAAAAGAAATTCTACGCGGACGAGAGTTCTCGGGAAAATTATTTTAGGGAACATAGAAATTTGGACAGTACAACGTCTGTCGAATCAGCTAGTATACAAAGCTTCTCAAAAGTCCACTCCCCCCTTCTTATTTTTGGAACGATTATACATAAACAAGTGAAATTTGGAAACTGAATATTGAAGGTTGTAAACTGCCCTACTAGTGATGATAGATGACGAAATCGTCAAAGATGACGTCACAAGGCCATTTTGACCAATAATTTTGAACGGAAGCCTACGGCAAGTGACACCTCTTTTAAAAGGTATCGGAAAAACCTATTCAATGATACTAATTTTGTTTGTGTTTATGGCAGATTTGGCAACTCGCTTTTAAAAAACGCAAAGCTGTGATGACTTAAATCAGTTAATACTGAAATTCCAAATTCAAGCTCCGCCTCTGGATAGTTGTCAAATAAGCTGACGTTTCTGTTAGTCTCCCTAATTCGACGTTTTTGAAAGTGTCCAAGTTCTTGTACATTTAATAATTTGGGTATTGTTGATCGAACGTTTAACTGTTTTAGCAGCCTTTGGAACTTTTGATATTTTTGTACATTTCAATAATTTGTTAAACTGTTGTGAGCCGAGCGTTTAAGTGCTCCAAGAAGCGAAATGGTACGTGCTTCAGGTGATAAAGTAGCAGCGATCCTAATTCTTGGTGAAACTGGACAAAATATTCATGCAGCAGAACGCATTTTTAATGAGAGATTTCCCGATCGCCCCCTTTCGAGGACTTATTTAAGGGAGCTTCTTCGTGAGTTTGGAACAACGGGTAGTATTAATGATGCGAAACGATCTGGCAGACCACAAATTTTTGATGAGAAAAAAATTGATATACTGGCAGAAGTAATAGTTAATCCTACTTCTGCAACAACTCACGTTGCATCTTCCTGTGAAGTCAGTCGAAGTCCAGTATACAGGGTGTTGAAACAAAAACAAATTTCATCCATACAAATTAAAAATGGTTCATCAACTCTCAGACGACGACCCAGACCGAAGACTAGAATTTTGTGAAAATATGGAAACTAAAATTAACCAACAGCCAGACTATGTCAAAACAATTTGTTTTAGTGACGAAAGTACTTTCTATCTAAATGGAAATTTAAATACACAGAATGTGAGGTATTGGAGTGACGCAAATCCTCACCTTTTTCGTGAAACACATACCCAATTTCCCCAGTAGGGGAATGTTTGGGCAGGTATCCTGGGAAACCACATCGTTGGGCCTCTTTTTTTTAATACTAATTCAACTGGTGAGGTTTATCTGGAGCTGTTGCAAAACGCAATAGAACCGTTAATCCTTGAAATTTTGGAAGATAATCCAGATGAATTCGGCAATTTGGAAATAACATTCCAACAGGATGGTGCTCCTCCACACTATTACGGTGCAGTAAGACGGTATTTGGATGGGGAGTATCGTGGTAGATGGATTGGACGACGAGGTTCAACGAAATGACCAGCTCGATCACCGGACCTCACACCTTTGGATTTTTTTCTGGGGGGTACTTTGAATCGAAGGTTTACGCTACTGAACTTGACAATATTGACGTTTTAAAACAACGTATTGTTGCAGAATGTGAGTCTGTTTCCGCAGACACATTTGCAAAAGTACGAGAAGAGTTTAAAAATAGGATATTTCACTTTCAGGAAGTAGATGGAGGTCACTTCGTGCAATTTCTTCAAGTAGATACTGATTCTTGAATCTGTAATCAATATCATACTGAATGGAATTTAAATTTTGATGTTTACTAATGAGCCATTAAAACTGCCATAAACACGAACAAAATTAGTTTCATTGAATAGGTTTTTTCGATACCTTTCAAAATAGGTGTCGCTTGCCGTAGGGTTCCATTTGAAATTATTGGTCACAATGGCCTTGTGACGTCATCTTTGACGATTTCGTCATCTATCATCACTAGTAGGGAAGTTTACAACCTTTAATATTCAGTTTCCAAATTTCACTTGTTTATGTATAATCGTTCCAAAAATAAGAGGGGGGGAGGGGACTTTTGAGAAGCACTGTATATAAATAACGTACAAACTTGCGAGCCGCGCAATTCGCGCTGCGCGTACTCTGCTCCTCCAATGTTCGCTGAAACCATAAATTTCGACGAACCTACCGCGATCTATATGAAATCCATTAATATTCCGCTGTTATTTCTGCTTTGAAGTTGTAATCATGTAAAGTGATCCTTATGATGAAGATCCCACAGAAGAGATTTGTCACGATAAGTATTGATAAGATTTATCGAATTTTCTTCTGACTATTCCATAATTATCACTCGGAACGCATAAAAAATTTAAAAATTTAAACTTTTTAACAAAAAATTAAACCGACGAAATACGAAACTGAAAAGTAGAAAATGAAATAAACGTTCTTAGTCACAATAACTAAGCTCCTAAACTGATGTAAGTAACTGATTTTGAGTCGGCGCCAAACAAACAAGCAAATGAATTAGGTAAGGCGTAAAATGATGGCATCGAGTTGGGCGTTCACATTCTGATAAATTTTTTGAAGTAATTTAATGATCTTCGGTGATTGTTTGTTTGGCGCCTACTGAAAATTAGTAACTTACATTAGTTATTGTGACTAAGAAGGTTTATTTTATTTTTTACTTTTCAGTTCCGTATTTCGTCGGTTTAATTTTTTTTGTATTTAAGTTTCAATTTTTTGTGGCTGAAATCTACCAATTACTAACTGCTTGTTTTTTTATTACTTCCAAAATTCTTACTTACCCACCTTACTCCAACTATTACCAGTTAAATAATATAATTATCTACTTTTACTATTTGTTGTAATATAAATTATTTTGTTGTTCTGGTTAGTTTATTTCATCACTTCGTATATCATTCCATCCTCTCATAGAATATAATGATTTGTGATAATGACAGTAGCGATCTGTCATTGTCAACTACATATGTGTGCCAATGTTCACAAGTGAAAAATCAATTATCCCCTATTTTTCTACCCGTGTGAGTGGATAATTCCATTCAAAATCCGAATTTGATCAACTATGATGTATACCCTATCTGTTAAAAGAAGAATCATCCAAATCGAAGATCCCAGTACAAAGTTATGCCTGATAGAATCGGTTAACGGACCAGAATTCAGAGGGTGAGTGATCAATATCCTCCATTTTGCTACCTTTAGGGGTGGATTTCATCTTTCAAATTCGAAAGGAACCAACTCCAAAGTACACTCTATCCACTGAAAAAAAGAATTATCGGAATCGGACGTCTCAGTAAAAAGTTATGCGTGATCATACATAAAAAAAATTATAAAAAAATTAATATACGCGTCGACTAGAGAACCTCCCCCTTTTTGGTTTCGTCGGTTAAAAACAGTAATCGCATACACACGAACCATCAAGATCTGAACTGCGAACACACAAAGCGCTCATCACAAAACACCCACACATAGAAGTGTAAGTCAAATGGCAATACTCGGTTATATGTTACGCGGCTGCCAAACTAAAGATGGCGATACTGTTGTTGTGTTCTCGAATGAGTCCTGGTGTCTTTCTGCGCGCGCACCATTTCTTATTGTTGTTTTCATTTTTGAGTGGATTGCGTCTTGCGTCAACTCTTTTTTGCTTACTGCATTATATAATTGTTTTTTCGTGTAGTGTGTGATTTATATTTTTCTTTGCCGAAATGGAGAGTACCTCCAAGAATAAAAGATTTCGAAAAAAGTGCTGTGTCCCCTCTTGTGAAGATAGGGAGTGTACCCAACATCGGTTTCCCAAAAATGATCCTACTGTTTTTGATGTTTGGCTGAAGAATATAAACAGTAAAGAACTGAACAATGTACCCCGTGAGACTATTTATAGTAATTCACGAGTTTGTGACAGACATTTCAGTAATGAAGATAAGGTTACTGGCAGAAGAGGTTTGATATATGTAGTATCCGAGTGATAGATCATTCAAATGATAATTCGATTATTTGAATAACTCGAATACTTATCATTCGATTATGGGAATAATTAGATTATGCCCATCGTTAATAAAAATACTGTTTATTATTCCCAAGAGATATTTGTTTATGGTGGAAATATAATTTTGAATTGAATCTTTTTTGTATGTATAGGTTTTTATATATGTATATTATATATGTTTCACTGAATAATCATCTATAGATTATTATGAAGTCAAGATTTATGTATATATTTTTCAATAAATTTTGAAGTGAGTTCATATAGTTTTATTTATAGTTTAATCACCAAAGTTATACTGAATATTTTCATTTATTGAAATATGATTGAACATAATTTGAGGTAATTCAGTTCACAAATTTATTGTTGCTCCACTTGTTGATGTTTCTGATTGACCAAGTCTGTTTTCCACATGATTTATGTGGAATCTAAACGAAGCCAATGTAGTGAAACAGCAATAACAGAGTAAAATGCCAAAAAACACTGTTTTGAATTTCGCGCTATATCTCTTAGCTTCGGCTGCCAAATACTGGAGGCGCTGAGAAAAGTGGTTCTGTAGTTGACATTGCAGTAACCCTTCTATGTGTGGGTGTTTTGTGGCGCTCATCCCCAGAACCCCGTACTAATCTAGAGAACACGCTTGGAGCGCGCGCCGAGCAGTTCGCAAGTTTGTACCTTAAAGGTACGCACGTTTTGTGTGTTCGCAGTTCAGATCTGGACGGAAGGCGTGAGAAGATCGTTGTTTTTCGTGTTCATGTGATCACTGTTTTGTGCCTTTTGAGTGATAATTATGGAATGGCTAGAAGAAAATTCGATAAATCTTATCGATACTTATCGTGACAAATCTCTTCTGTGGGATCCTCAACAGGAGGATCACTTTACATAATAACAACTTTAATGTAAACATAACAGCCGAATGTTCTTGGATTTCAAATGGATCACGGTAGGTTCATTGAAATTTATAATTTCAGCGAACATTGGAGGAGCGCGCAGCGCGAAGTGCGCGGCTCGCAAGTTTGTGCGTACGTTTACTGAAGACATATCTCAGTATGAAGTTTTGTGCTCTGATCACGTACCCCCAGGAAGTGTGAGAAATTCACCTCCTGGAGAAATGCAATTTCAATGAAAGTATATCGTTTGCTGATCACACCAATTGAATTATAGATTTTTCAGAAAGTCCTGGAATGAAATTGACCCAAATTTCATTCAAATTATTACATTCGTGAAAAAGTTATGGAGCATCAAGTTCCTATATTGAACAAAAATCCATGAATACGCTTATAATAACAAACTAATGATCAAGGTGTCAATTATTTTCAGATTAATAAAAACTATATGCAATTGCTATAAAATTACGGAAAACAATTTTTCATACTCAATCAATGCAAATAAAGAGAATGGATGAAACACGAATACAAATGAGTACAATTTGAACTTTTGTGGCTTCCCCCTAACCTAAATCCAAGTCGGATACTTCCATCAAATCCCTTGCAGATTGTTAGTGGACTAACTCCTTCACTATAATTTTCATGCAAAGTTCTGCTCGATAACTTGTTGGTGACTTTTTTAGGTTAGGCGATACAATTCATCTACACTCTGGACCTGTCCAAGGATTAGGGAAATTTCGATTTGGCACTACATCATGTACAGAACAACCATCTAACTGGAAATATGATATTCTTGTTTTTGCAAGGTTGACTTCATCTATTGACAATTTATTCCTTGACGGAAATTTTCAGGAATTATATTGTCGTCACGGAATTGAGGTCTAATAATCATCTTATTCAGTTTTCAGCACCGAATGTTTACCTTTTTTGAATATCTCATTTTGCAGTTGGGGATTTCAGTAGCCTAAAAGCGTACATTGTGCGATAAAATTACTCCATTTGTTATGATAGTGGTCTCATGAACAAAACAATATTATTTGAAAAATTTCTATTGTGCTTGTCACCTAATATTCTTTCTAGGTGAGTTCAAATCTTAGCTGGCATCCGCAGACTGTAAATTGTAAATTGAATTGAAATACTCATTATTTTGATCAATTGTTAACTATTTTGGGGATTGATAGAATGGATCAATAATTTTTTCTCTTTGGTGAACTTTTAAGTGAAAGTGGAAAAGAGAGAGAGTTTCAAGACGGAGTCCCTTAGGGGGCTATAGGGTCCCCTATGCTATACCGGGTGTCCATGGAAGATGGCTCGCCCCTATAAATTTTTTGTTTTCGGAGATAATGGAATCCATTTAATGCATAAAACTGCATTCTTTGACAAGTAACTCAACTTCATGCAAATTCCGGATTCACCGGAAGTGACATAAACTTTCAATTTTTAAATGGGACACCTGGTATATTTTCAGTTTTTTTGTCTCCATATGACATTCAGAATACAATCATGTATTATTTGTTTCTGTTTGTGACCATTTTTTTATTTTTTTTTTCGAAATAAATTTTTTGTTCTGGAGTGCTATGGATACGTTTAAATAACTAATTTCAGTCCTAAAATGTTTGTAAAAATACAACTTTACTGTTTCCGATCAAAATGTTTCAGCTATGTAACGTTTGATTTTAAAATTTTTATTTAAATGTTTTTTTCATTGGCAACATGGTGGCTCGTCGGGTTAGGAAGAAAGAGCATTTTATAACGAATAATTTGATACCGCACTCTATTAGGTTGTAAGAAAACTTTTGATAAAAAACTGAAAATACCATAACGTTAAAATTTTCTAAAATGAAGCACCTGTTGAAAATGAAATAATTATATTGAAACTACCTATTCACATATCTTCAGGGTTTCAGATATTCAAAGTGACCTCCATCTTGTTGCTGACAAAGGCGAACTTTTCTTATTGCTCTTACAACGTTTCTCAACTGTCTTGGTGTGATTCCATGAATAGCTGACCTTACATTGTCCTCTGATTCATGTCGTGAGGCAGGAGGTACATCATAAACCTCGTTTTCAATAGATCCCCATAAAAAAATCTAGAGGCGTAAGGTCGGGTGACTTAAAAAGTTTTTTGAAAAGGAACGAATGAAGGTATAAATTGAAAACAACCCTATTTTACCTCGCCGGCCACCTAACTGGACCCATATTTCCAATCCAGTTTCCATTGTATGTTTCATGCAGATATTCCGTAACTGCCCCCAGGTTGTGTGGTGGAGCACCATCTTGTTGATAAAATAATCCCACTCGATTTATTAATGGAACTTCGTCCAAGAAATGCTCAATTTAGAAACTTATAGTTAGGGAGGTGGCGAGCAAAATTTCGATATAATCGGCACACGTAGCAGACGTTATTAATAGCGAGAACTAGACCTTTAGAAACATCAAGGACCGCGTCTGCCACCATGGTGGCGCTGCGTTGTCAATTAACAGCATTCCAAAAATGTTAAAAAAAAAGGTGTGCTATATTATGCGCACATGTCTGCCTCTAGGGCTGATGGTCACAATCATCCTGTAAACACAGAAAATTGAAGAGGCAGACATCCAGGGCTCTGATTGTTGTAGTATTTGATTTTTTAAGTAATTTTTATGATTTAAAAAAAGCATATAAAGTGCAAACTTGGCAGACCTGAATTGTTCGATTAAAAATAATGAGAAGGACCATGGAAAAATAGTCTGCCAGCATGTTGCCTCTGTGTTTTCTATTGAGAGCGCTCCAAAAATGTTAAAAAAAAATGGGTGTGCTATATTATGCACACATGTCTGCCTCTTGAACTGATGTTTAGATTTCTTATGAAAACCAAGGAAATCGATGAGGCAGACATCCAGGCCTGTGATATTCCAAAGGCAGACCATTTGAATTTTTTTCCGACCCATCGCTCACGCCAAGTTACGATTACAAAATTCTACGTCTACTGAATATTATTGAAAATAATTAATATAATCTGTAGGAATGTTTTCAAAATCAAATCAAAATCAAAACGTGTCGTTATACGCTGCGCTGATACTGAAGTCTTGATTATCATGCTCGGATCGATTTCGGTACTGGCAACACACGTCGGTATATTGATGTTCCGCAAATTTATTCAAAGGTGGGACCTTTGATTTGCAGTTCCTTACCTGGTTTTCACGCGATCACCGGTTGTGATTATAATCCCGCATTTTTTTGAAAAGGTTAAAAGAGACCTTTTGAACGATTATTACAGTGCGACGAATTGCAAAGTGCTCTTATCACCATTGGGAATGTTGATATTGACGCTTGTGAGAGCGTTTTCGACATATTGGAAAAATTCGTATGTCGTTTGTACCATATTTAAAAAACGAAGAAAGTTAACGAGGGCCGATACGAAATTTTCTCAAAAACATACGACGTCTCGAACGCCGCTGCATCCTTCAAACTTTCACCCCAGAATTTGGACGCTTCAAATTTGCCCCCATGTCGCACTGAATTAACGGAACACTTCCTGAGGACTTTGTTTATAACAAAAATTTGGAAGAATGCCCACGAAAAAGATCCTGTTTGGTGATTTGGACCCGAATGATTGTGGCTGGGTACAAAAAGATGAGGAGCTCAAATTTAAGTGGTTCAAAGGAGAACAATTGCCCCGGTTCTATAGCGACGTCCTATCCGAAGTTGAAGATCCCGAACATCAATCAGGTACACATTTTTTCGTTCAGATGTATAATGTAAATTTCGTGCCATGAAAAATTGAACACGTTGTGTATTTTTCAGACGAGGAAGGAGACATGGACGAAAACGCCGACATGAATGATCGGCAAGGTTTCTCGGATGCTAGTGATGACGACGCTTCTTGAATATTCTAGCTTTTTTTCCTTTCTAAAGATATTTGCTCTCTAATAAAAGTTCCAAACGCATTTCGTTTCTGGTTGACATTTTTTAAATATATTTTTCCATGGATTTCAGCTCCGGAAGTTGAATCGTTACCGTGAGTTCAGCGAATAATATTAAACAAAATAATGATAGTAAAACTATAGAGAATCACAATAATCCAATGCCATACCCGCTTTCCCTTGATTCCGTAAAATTCAAACAATTGTAAAAATCAGTGAGCAAAGTGTCTGCCAAATGTTTTTTCGTATCCAGGGAGTCATAAAGAAACGATTGGGCGCAATGATAACCGTGAGCAAATGACTTAATAGAGCTTTTTTTTTACATTTTTACAACTCCGTCCCGTGATAATGCAGAGCCCTGAATGTCTGCCTCTTCGATTTTCGTTGTTTCCAGGTTGATTGTGACCATGAACTCCAGAGGCAGACATGTGCAAATGATTTAATACCCCCCCTTTTTTGAGCAACTTCAAGGCGCTGTAACGCGAAAACCCAGCGACATAGGACCTTAATTGACTGGACCAAATCAATTCGTAGTGATCTAAACGGCAATCCACCTCGATGAGAAACTTGTGCTAATCATAAACCGAAATGCTCGCCACCTCCCTAACTATTAGATATCTAGCCCCTGTCAGGACACCGTCAAAAATTATAGGGCCTAAAATTCTGTCCCCTAAAATCCCAACCCAACAACTGAAACCAAACCGTTCTTGGAAATTTCCTTCCTCCATTAGCATTGGACCAATATCGCTTATCATTTCTGTTGAAATGTCCCAAATTAGTGAAACGGCTTTCGTCAGTATACAGAATTTTATATGGAAATGTGTCATCCTCCAAATATTTTCCAAAGAACCAATGGCAATACCAGAACATCTATTTCTTTCTCTTTACTCACAACAAATGAATCGTTCCCATCATTATCAGGCTCATTTCGCATTTTTTTTAACCAGTTTTGGAAAAAAGTGCCGGGTCTGGTGACGCCGATCAGGATATCTCTGTGCCTAGAGACGTGCAGCATCGGTTGAACATATCAACTTTTTCAGTTCTTGTATGAATATGAATATTGTTATTTTCCATGATTTTCAAACAATGAGGTACACAATAACTACCTAATTGACTTTGTAGAAGAGGTGTGAAATAATATGTCGACACGTCAATTTTTACCGCAACAATTCAATGATTTTGTTTCAGTTGTGTTGGTCACAGGCTACTCGATGATTTAAATCTTATTTTAATCTCGATAGGATTCTTCATTCAACGGAAGTTCTAACGTTATATTTTCAGTTTTTTATCGGAAGTTTTCTTACAACCTAATAGAGTGCGGTATCAAATTAATCTTAATAAAATGATCTTTTTTTCTAACCCGGCGAGCCAACATGTTGCCACTTGAAAAAAAATTGTAATAGATTTTTTTAAATCAAACGTCACATAGCTGAAACATTTTGATCGAAAACAGTAAAGTTGTATTTTACAAACATTTTAGGACTGAAATTAGTTATTTGGACGTATCCATAGCCCTCTAGAATAAAAATTTATTTCGAAAAAAAAATAAAAAAACGGTTATAAACAGTAACAAGTGATACATAGTTGTATTCTAAATGTCATATGGAGACAAAGAAACTGAAAATATACCAGGTGTCCTATTTAAAAATCGAAAGTTTATGTCACTTCCGGTGTATTCGGAATTCGCATGAAGTTGAGTTACTTGTCAAAAAATACAGTTTTATGAATTAGACAGATCCTCCAAATTCAATTCCATTATCTCCGAAAACAAAAAAGTGATAGGGGCGAGCCACCTTCCCTGGACACCTGGTATGGCATATTCACCTGTGACATACCAAGGAGGGAAAACGTTGGGATGACACGACTTTACTGGCCACATCGATGAACCGTCAAATGGGGTTGTTTACTTGCAGAGTGCAATAAATGACCTTCATAGGTGTAACTCGAAGTGGTGAGTAAAAGTGTACTCAGACGAAACGCAGGCGAGTTCAATGGAAAGTAAGAAACGAAATCCAAAACGCAGTTTGATTTTCACAATGGTCAGCGCAAGTCAAATATCAGCTCCCGTGGGGGGCACACATTGACAAAATGAATTGCAAAGTCAAACAAAAACTAGCAAAATTGGTTACACACGCATTGTACGACTAACTTACCAGTATACGCACACACAATCCCAACGGAAATACAGAGGGTTACTCATGATTTAGGTAAATCGAGGAGGCGTGAACTCACCGTAATTATAAAATGCAGGCACGTAACGGTTAGTAGCAATCCAAAAATCGCATATACGAACGGTGGTATATCCTGTATTATATGCAATGTATTTTCCAGTTTACTGAAAATGAAAAAAATAAATCATTTCAGTTATAATGTTGCGATAGTTATAATGTTTTTGTTCCTTCCTATGAAGGGAAGGGAAGAACGAATTCCGACATGAAGTGTTTCCATTAGGTTTTGTAATATATCAAATTCACTGTACAACTGTTCATGAGGCCGTAGTTCTTAATCTTAATACAGTGATATCTATTGTATACAATTATATTCCGCCATTTTTTCATAATGGTTTATAAGTGGTAGTTTATACTCAATCTACGTCTCGCGCCCCAATGTTTTGAAGAAACGCCCCGTACATACAGAGTGTAATCTAACCTTTTGCACACCCGTTAATGACGTGTGTATAATGCCATTTTATAAACGAATTACCGTGATTAAAATTCAGATTTTTCTTTTTAAACATGTGTTGTTTTTTGTAAAATTCTTCAAAATTTTGGTAGCGCCCGCCTGATTTCAGGTGACCTGCTCAGAAGAAAACTTTGGCAATTACCGAAAACATTAAACATTCAACTCGAAATCTGAATAATGCAGAGTAATGAACTGATCGTGTGATAAATGTACACATTGGCTGCCCCATATAAAGAGTGGGCCATTGAAAACGAAACAGCGGCTCTGTAGGTCGGCAGAACCAAATTATATGAAAACGCTCAGACACATCTACTACATTTTCGAGGGGGACATCGTTCGCGATGAAATTCACCCGAAATACAATCCATCCCTCGGAGCTGTGACCGATACCCCTAAATTTTTGAATGGCAACATATGGCAAGTGATGCCTCATTTGGAAGGTATTTCCGTTCTCAATATCAAACAATAGAAATAAATTAATTCTATCGATTCGTTTTCGAAATATAGGAATTCGAAGTTGGGAAATCACTTTTTATTAACTCAATCGATAAAAACAATATCTGATAAAGCAACTGTCGCAATAATTATTATTGTCCATGAACTAAATGTTCAAACTGTCTACCACCCATTTCCATACAATAGTACAAGTTCTTGATTACTATCGTTTCGGACGTCCATCGTCTTAATGTATTTAAAGTTTTTCACGACGTTTCGAATGCTTGTATCTGCAATCGTCTTCAGGTGAATACTGACAAGTTTAGGCGCTACTTACCAATTTATATGACTGTCGACGCAATGATGCGTGCAATTCCGCCATGTGCAGCGGTAATTTCGCGCGGTGTGGTGGTGCGTGAAGTTTCGCGCTTCTGCAGCCCGCCAGAAAGAGCAATCAGGGGTTTCCATACGTTCTTGATCTCAACGCTTGGTTGACTGAAGGCGTTATTGGCTTCGATGTAGGCGGCCTCTTTGAACTTTCGTTTGAACCAATGCTCTCCTCTATGTAGAACTCTTGCGTCGTCCCATAGAACTCGATGGTGCTCAGTCCAGACGTGGTTAGCGATTCCCGATTTTGATGTTTCTCCACGTTGAGTCCATTTCTTGTGCCATCCAATCTTACCGTTAACGGTCTCTTTGTCTCTCCAATGTAGGAATCTCCGCATTCACATGGAACTTCATAAATCCAATTCTTACTGATTTCATTTTTGTTGTCAGGTTTGGTCTTGGTCAGGAAACTCCGTAAAGTACTGCCGGATTGGAAGCGGCTCTTGATGTTGAACTTGTTTCCGATCCTTCTGATCTTCTCGGAGTCACATCTAATGTACGGAAGGCAGATCACTGTGCTTTGTTGTTGCTCTCCAGATGTTTTCGTTTTCCGGAGTTGTTTCAATACTTCTTCTAGGAACAAAAATGAAATCAGTAAGAATTGCATTTATGAAGTTCCATGTGAATGCGGAGATTCCTACATTGGAGAGACAAGAAGACCGTTATCGGTAAGATTGGATGAGCACAAGAAATGGACTCAACGTAGAGAAACATCAAAATCGGGAATCGCTGACCACGCCTGGACTGAGCACCATCGAGTTCTATGGGACGACGGAAGTGTTCTACATAGAGAGGAGCATTGGTTCAAACGAAAGTTCAAAGAGACCGCCTACATCGAAGCCAATAACGCCTTTAGTCAACCGAGCGTTGAGATCGAAAACGTATGGAAACCCCTGATTGCTCTTTCTGGCGGGCTGCAGAGCCGCGAAACTCCACGCACCACCACACCGCACGAAATTACACGCACCGCTGCACATGGCGAAATTGCACGCATCATTGCGCCGACAGTCATATAAATTGGTAAGTAGCACCTAAACTTAAAAAAACTTTAAATAACTTTTGAAATACTGACCTTAATTAAACGAAAATTGGAACTGCGAGGTTTTTTGAGGTGTCGAATTTGAACCTGATATTAATATTGCTCTCACTCGTAGAGGGCGCCACCTACATGTCTTGTTTTTTGAAGATTCATAACTTCTTTGAGCGTAGTTCTAGCACATTTTTCAGTGAAAAAATCAATTCTTCTATCATATCTACATGAATAAATAATAGTTTAAAAAAACTAAAAAACACGCCTTTTCAAATGAGTTTCAAATAAGAATACAGTGATCAACAACAAATTTATTTCATCGTAAAAAAGCGTGGGGTGCTTGATGTCAATCGTTGTTGATTTTTCATGGACAGATATTGGTAAGACTAGAATCATTATGAAAATATCTTGAAAAGCACCCCACGCTTTTTTACGATGAAATAAATTTGTTGGTAATCACTGTATTCTTATTTCAAACTCATTTAAAATTATTTTCCACTTTTCAGTTTAGTTTTTTATAAAAGCGTGTTCTTCAGTTTTCAAACTATTATTTATTTTCCTTTTCAGTTTTGTTTTCTATTAAAGCGTGTTTTCCAGTTTTTCTCCAATTTTGAATAGAATTGGACCATAATCACAAAACTTGTCCGCCACTTTGGAGGCGCCATCTTAAATCCTTCAATTTTGACAAAAAAATAATCATAATCTCCGACCCCAAAAACCCCCACATACCAATTTTGAAGCGAATCGGACCATAATCACAAAACTCGTCCGCCATATTAAAGCCGCCATTTTTTTTTCTTAATGCATTGCCACCGGAATTAGGTACACCTGCCACATTTCAAATCATTCGTACGTCTGGAAGTGGGTCAAAATCGCGCCCAAAGGAGTCGGTTACAAACAAACATACAAGTGACGCTAATATAAAGCGTGTAAATAAGAAATAATAGTTTGAAAAAACTAAAGAACACGCTTTTATAGAAAACCAGACTGAAGAAATAGAAAATAAGAAATTTTTTTATTTTATTTAAAAAAAAGCGTGGGGTGCATGGTATCAATAATTATATAGTACATTACACACCTAAGGCAGTAAAGTAGGAAATGTCTCAGATCACAGGTAATTGTTGACCGAGGCGATGCCATGCACCCCACGCTTTTTTTAAATAAAAATTTTTTTTTCTTATTTTCCATTTTTTTAGTCTGGTTTTCTATAAAAGCGTGTTTTTTAGTATTTTTAAACTATTATTTATTTTCAACTTTTTAGTTTAGTTTTCTATTTACGCGTGTTTTTGGTTTTTCAAACTATTATTATTATTATTAAATTTTTTTACCCATTATTCTCCAATATTGAATAGAATCTGACCATAATCACGAAACTCGCGGCCGTTTTGGAGCCGCCATCTTGAATCCTTCAATTTTGACAAAATAATCATGATCTTCGACCCCAATAACCCCCACGCCAATTTTGAATAGAATCAGACCATAATCACAAAACTCGGCCACCATTTTGGAGCCGCCATCTGGAGTTCTTGAATTTTGACAAAAGAATCATAATCTCCGACCCCAAAAACCCCCCGATACCAATTTTGAATAGAATCAGACCATAATCACAAAACTCGTCCACCATTTTGAAGCCGCCATTTCGAATTTTTCAATTTTGACAAAAGAATCATAATTTCCGACCACGAACACTCTCAGATACCAATTTTGAAGCGAATCGAACCTTAATCACGAAACTCGTACGCCATATTGGAGCCGCCATTCTGTTTTTTTCCACACAATTTTTTTTTATTGCATTGTCACCGGGATTATGTACACCTGCCATATTTTAAATCATACGGACGTCTGGAAGTGGGTCAAAATTGCGCCCAAAGGAGTCGGTTACAAACAAACAAACAAACAAACATACAAGTGAAGCTAATATAAAGCGAGTAAAAAGCCACCCCTGTTGTAAGTCTCTATGAGCAACAGTAGGCATACAAATTGATGAATAAACTGAAATTCAAGTCGATTTTTCGATAATCGATGCGTGTTAAGTTATTACCATTATTTTGCATTTTTCACAAGAATGCTTAGGAAATGAATTTGGCGTTCAAGTAAGTAGTTTTGGTAATCACATATTATGTGACAGTTGAACGTTTTGTTGTTATGTTGAAGTTTCTGTGAGTTTTGAAACACTAATTTTGAAAAAAATGGATTACTTAGACAACAATGCTCATTTAGTCGATATGCATTTCGTTTATAGCCTTGCGGATGGCAATGCGCGCGAAGCAAGACGTATTTACCAGGAGCGATTTCCTAATCGAGTACTGCCTTCAGCTCCAACATTCACCAGTGTCGTTTGGCAGAAACAGGTAGCTTCAAGAGGGCAGCTGATATTATTGGAAGACCACGAGTAGTCCGAACCCCAATATTGGAAGAAGCTGTTTTAAACGCTCTCAAGGAGAATCCAGAAATAAGTACAAAAATAATTGCTGAAGCTCTCAATTCTACTCAGTCCACAGTTTGGAGAATTATCCGCGATCAACAATTTCATCCATACCATATTCAAAGGGTACAAGCTCTTTTGCCACGAGACTTTCCCCAACGCATATGTGTCAGTGGTTTTTGAAAAAACTGGCTGGAAATCCTCAATTTTTAAGATATGTACTCTTCACGGACGATCCAAACTCCTCCCGAAATGCTATCACAAACTTTCATAACAACCATGTGTGGGCTCTGGGAAATCCGCACGCAGTTAGTGAAAGACATTATCAGTATCAATTTTCTGTGAATGTATGGGCGACAATAATTGATAATTACTTGATAGGTTCTTTCTTTCTTCCGTTCCGACTGAATGGCGCAACTTACAGAGACTTTTTATAAAATGAATTGCCGGGACCACTTCAGAATGTACCATTAGAAATTTGTAACCGCATGTGGTTCATGCATGATGGGACTCCCGCCCATTTAAGCGTTGTAGCCAGGGAATTCCTTAACACTGTGTCCAAATCGATGGATCGGTAGGGGTGTAGAAGAACCTAACCAGGCGTGGGCACCAAGGTCCCCAGATCTACACCCGCTAGATTTTTATTTTTGAGGACATTTGAAGTCACTAGTTGATAAAACTCCAGTAGCGAACGAGAAAGATCTGAGAAACTGAATAGTAGACGCCTGTGAAACAATAAGAAACATACAAATAATTTTTGAGCGGGTACGAGATTCAATGACTAGAAGACTGAATGCCTGTATCTAAGCTGAAAGTGGACACTTTGAACAATTTATTTGAATAGAATTTAGTGTCCTTTATTTCATTTTATTCTACATATTCAAAATTTCTTGAAATAAAATGTTGATATTTCTTGCAAATTTTATTGAAACAAATACAGATTTTGCACCCTTGATACAAAAATAACTATTTCAAACGAGTAAAAATAAATGGATTAGGTGACGCCCCCTACAAAAAAACAAAACGTCAAATTAACTTCCTAAGCATTCTAGTGAAAAAAAGCAAAATAATGGTAATAACTTCAACACGCCTCGATTATCAAAAAATCGACTTGAAATTTTCAAGTCCAAATATCTAGAGAACGGTTGCTTATAGCAACTTGTAACAAGGGTAGCTTTTTTACGTAGAAATGATAGAGAATTTTCCCACTGAAAAATGTGCTAGAAGTACGCTCAAAAAAGTTATGAATCTTCAAAAAAAAAGACGTGTAGGTGGCACCCCCTGCGAGTAAGAATGATAGTAATCGGGGTTCAAATTTGACAACTCAAAAAACCTCTCAATACCAATTTTCGTTTAATTAAGATCAGTATTTCGAAAGTTATTAAAAAACAAACTTCAACACCCTGTATCTTGGAAACGAAGTCTTTCCGGATATACAGTGCGCGTCAAAATTATGGAACAAATTCGATATTTCTCAAGCCATGTACTTTCGACAAAAATCCTGAAATAGGTCGATTTTTATTTTAAAATGCCAATTCTTTTATGTATATTCTAAAGAAGTTATGTCACTGGTTTTGACATGGTGACGTAATCAGATTTTTTTTTAAATTGGAATAGATGTCTTGTGATACCTCATCTCAAAAGCCTTTCAATACTGCATTCAATGATAATAATTAATTCGATTTTTTTGTACAGGGTGAACAAAAATTAATATTTTATTTCAATAAGAGAATAACTTTATATCCAACAAAATAGAACAGTTAAATAAGATGTTCGAAATGCCATCCACCAGTCTCTTGACAATAAGCGAATCTACGGACTCATTCCTCTAGCACATTGCGAATAACTTCCGGAGTAATTCTGGTAATTTCGATCCTAATTCGATTCTTGAACTCTTGTAGATTTTGCGGCCTATCTACACAGACCTCCGATTCAAAATAACCCCACAAGAAAAAATCCAGGGGCGTAAGATCTGGAGATCTTGGGGGCCACTCTATCGGTCCGCGTCTACCAATCCACCTCCTAGGAAAACAGTTATCCAAAAACTCGCGAACATCACGTGCATAGTGCGGGGGTGCACCATCTTGTTGCTACCAAATACTTTCATTTGGTGAGTTAGGATTGTTGGCGCTTGGAAAAATATATTTTTATTATTATTACATTATGATTATGAAATTCTTGTATTGTCATCGGTCCTTGATATGTGTGACAAATTTCAGATTATTCGGAAGATTGGAAATGGGTGAATATTTACTTCCAAGATTTCATTACATTGTGAGTTATTAAGTTACAAGTAAAGATAATAAAAGCGTGTAAAAAAATGCAAAATTTTACTTTTTTGAGCCAAGGCTCTAATCCCTCAGACTGCCTTGGCAGACTAGTGAGTCAGTGCTCTACTACACCAATGGATCCTTTCTAAATATTGATAGTTCGCTATTTCCTAGTCTAAAATGGAAACAAAAGACAATCACAAATTAATGCCATAATAGCCAAGTTAGTGTCAAATAAATGTCAGTTGAAATATCAACAATATTCCCCACAAATTCTAGGTGAGAAGGTTCTGAAAGTAAACTTTGGCTACTTTAAGTGAAACCCAACGCATAGAAATTTTAATTTTTATTGGATGCGGAGATAGAACCAGAACTCAGCAAGAGGTATGCGACTTGTTCAATGCGAAGTATCCAAATAGACCTATCAGTCGTTCAACAGTCAGTAAGATTGGGAAAAATTCAGAGAAACTGGTCATGTCAAACATATTCCAAATGCTGGACGTCCTAAAATAGAAGAAAACGTGAAACTTGATGTTCTATTGGGTGTAGAGAATTATCCTCACAATACTTCACGACAAATTGCAGCAGACCTTGACATATCTCAAAGTTCTGTATTACGTATTCTGAAAGCAGAAAAGTACCACCCGATCGCCGTGTGGAGTTCTGTAAAATAATGCAGGATTTGTGTAACCGCAATCCACGTTTTATAAAACTAATTCTGTTTCCCGATGAGGCTACGTTTTGCCTAAATGGTTCAGTAAATCGTCAGAATTGTAGATATTGTAGTAGGGATAATCCTCACTAGATGACGGACGGGCATACTCAATACCCTCAGAAAGTCAATGTTTGGGCAGGAATAATAAACGACAGGATTATTGGCCCGTATTTTTTCGAAGGAAATCTCACAGGGGAGCGTTACTTGGAATTTTCAAGAAATGAACTCATACCTAGCCTTGCCGATATTTTTCCAAACGCCAACAATCCTAACTCCAAACCAAATGAAAGTATCTGGTTGCAACAAGATGGTGCACCCCCGCACTATGCACGTGATGTTCGCGAGTTTTTGAATTCCTGTTTTCCTTGGTAGACGCGGACCGATAGAATGGCCCCCAAGATCTCCAGATCTTACGCCCCTGGATTTTCCCTGTGGGGTTATTTGAAATCGAAGGTCTATGTAGATAGGCCGCAAAATCTACAAGAGTTGAAAAATCGAATTAGGATCGAAATTAACAGAATACCTCCGGAAGTTATTCGCAATGTGCAAGAGGAATGTGTCCGTAGATTTGCTTATTGTCATGAGACTGGTGGATGGCATTTCAAACATCTTATTTAACTGTTCTATTTTGTTGGATATAAAGTTATTCTCTTATTGAAATGAAATATTAATTTTTGGTCACCCTGTACAAAAAAAATCTAATTAATTATTATTATTGAATGCAGTATTGAAAGGCCTTCCAGATGAGGTATCACAAGACATCTATTCCAATTAAAAAAAAAAAACGATTACGTCACCATGTCAAAACCAGTGACATAACCTCTATAGAATATACATACAAAAATCGGCATTTTAAAATAAAAATCGACCTATTTCAGGATTTTTGTCAAAAGTACATGGC
Source organism: Gonioctena quinquepunctata (assembly GCA_018342105.1). Taxonomy (NCBI): domain Eukaryota; kingdom Metazoa; phylum Arthropoda; class Insecta; order Coleoptera; family Chrysomelidae; genus Gonioctena; species Gonioctena quinquepunctata. Next base: position 241,375 of record JAFIRS010001856.1, on the reverse strand, counting down.
TTGCGAAATATCGAATTTGTTCCATAATTTTGACGCGCACTGTATATTAATTTAGGCAATTCATATTAGAATATTGTGAGGAATCACCTCCCGGAGTCAAAGTACTTTTGAATCACCCTGTATGTGTTAGATGGCGAAGCGTTCGCACAACTGACCCTGACTTAGATGTTACCGAATACCAACTTATCATCGTTGCGACGTTAAATGTCTGGTGTAGGATCTCATACTCGGTTGCCATATTTGTCAATTAAGTGGGTTAACAAAGATTTAAACCGACGAAAAAATAAACTGAAAAACAAAAAATTAAATAAACCTCAGTTTAAATAATAACTGAGCTCCTAACTAATGTGAGTAATTAATTCTGAGTCTGCCCCAAAAAAACTAGCTATTGAATTAGGTATAGCGTAAAATGATGGCAGCGGTATGCAAGGCGGCGTTTTGATTATTTCTTCAAAGTAATACAATGATCTTCGTTGATTTTTCAGTTGGCGCCGACTCAAAATTAGTTATACCATCAGTTAGCATCTCAGGTATTATTAAAACTAGGGAGGTTTATTTTATTTTTTGCTTTTTCGTTTATTTTTTCCTCGGTTTGATTTTTGTCGATTAGTTTTTATTTTTAACTTTTTTATGGATAAAATCCACTAATAACAACCTACTCAATTAACTCCAGGTATCCATTATGTAGTAGTGTCATCAGAACTACATATATGTGTGCCAAGTTTCAACAGAATCGGTTCACAGATGAAAAATTAATAATCCCCTATTTTCTACCCTCAGGGGGGGATTTATTCCTTCTCAAATAACCAATCCTGAAATGCACCCTATCCAATAAAGAAATAATCATCTAAATAGAATAAGCCACTACGAAATTATGAGTGGTAGAATCGGTTGACGGGTAAAAATTCAGTGGATGAATGATAAATATCCCCCATTTTTCTATCCTTAAGGAAGACATTTTTCTGTAAAATTCCAATGGGACCAACTTTAAAGTATACCCTATCCAGTGGAGGAAGAATCATCGGAATCGAACTACTCTGTGAAAAGTTATGCATGATCGTACATAAAAAAAAATAAGAGTTGACTAGAGAATCATCTTCTTTTTTTTCGTGAGTTAAAAATGAAAACTCATTTGAATAAATATTTTCAGCGGAGACCTCAGCTTATTTTCTTGAATTGACATTTTATTGAATTCATCAATTCGATATAAATATTTGTATGATTGAATATTTTTGTTAAAGCAATCAGCATGTTTTATGATTTGATTATTCGATTCAACAAAATAATTACATGGTTTAAACAACATTTCTGCCAAAACGAGTTATGAATAGAGTTGGTCGAAGAAGAAATTTGGTTCATGCAAATTAGTTTCAGTTGATTGAAACTTTACATTTGATCCAAATCCAAGAAATAATTTTACTCATTTTGAGATTATATTTCGCCGTGCATATACAACGCTTTTATTTGTTTGATTCAATAAATTTTGGGATTCAACAATTTGTTTTTTTAACAGACGAAACCAAAAAGGAGGTTTTCTAGTATATTTTTTTTATGTATGATCACGCATAACTTTTTACTGTGACGTCCGATTCCGATAATTCTCCTTCTAGTGAATAGGGTGTACTTCGAAGTTGGTCCTTTTTGAATTAAAAAATAATAATTCACCCCTAAGGGTAGCAAAATGAAGGATATTGATTACTCACCCTCTGAATTCTGGTCTGTTTACCGATTCTATCAGGCATAACTTTGTACTGGGTTCTTCGATTTGGATGATTCTTCCTTTATTAGATATGGTATACCTCATAGTTGATCATATTCGGATTTCGAATGGAATTATCCACCCTAACGGGTAGAAAAATAGGGAATAATTGATTTTTTACTTATGAACATTGGCAAACATATGCAGTTGACAATGACAGATCGCTAATGTCATTGTTTTTGTTCTCCTACATCCGTCACAATCATTATATTCTATGAGAGGATGAAATGATACACAAAGTAATGGAATAAACTAACCAGCACAACAAAAATAATTTATACTACAACAATTAGTAGAAGTAGATAATCATATTATTTAACTGGTAATATTTTGGAAGTAATCAAAAAACAAGTAGGTAGTATTCAGTAGATTTCTGCCACAAAATATCTAAAACTAAAACTTTTCAAGAAAAAATCAAACCGACGAAATACGTAACTGAAAAGTAAAAAATCAAATGAACCTTCTTAGTCTCAATAACTGCGCTCCCAAACTAATGTAAGTAACTAATTCTGAGTCGGCACCAAACGAACAATCAACCAAGATCATTAAATTACTTCAAAAAAATCATCAGAATGTCACCGCGCAACCCGATGCCATCATTTTACGCCTTATCTAATTCATTTGCTTGTTTGCTAGTTTAGGAGCTTAGTTATTGAGACTAAGACGGTTGATTTTATTCTTTACTTTTCAGTTACGTATTTCGTCGGTTTAATTCTTGTTAATCTGTGTATATTCAAACCAACGTACACGCAATTTATCTACCACGCATTTGTTCTAGTGAATCAATATTCATTGAAAAATTTTCTATAATGAAATGTTCATATTACACACCTGGAAATGGTTTCATAAATTTGTCCCTCAATTGTTTCAACAAGAAGGTGGTGGAAGGGCTAGTGTTCGATCCCAATGAAGAAGACATAATTTATTTCGTGTGAATGTTTGTGGAAAATCGATCAAAAGACTTCAGAAATTCGGCTCCATGAACCAAAAAAATCTTTGATACTTACTTTTTTATCTTCAGATGATGTTTAACACATTTTGTCAACTTGTTGTAAACCATGTCCTGATATTCTATACTATTTATCATGTCAGGATCACCAGATTTGGTCAGATTCTCAGCAAATTTGTTCAAGAGCATAAATTGAAACCTAAAATGCAGCACTATATGGGCCAATACATTAACATTGGTTGTACAGGCAAAACTGAGAATAATCAGTACTGGAAAAACGAAAATGTTGTGGAATCCACCAATAAAGTAATTCCCAATTGCATATTGACATAGGAATTTCTCATCATCGCCTATAAATGGGAAAAAGGACAAGTATGTCAGAGTGCAGTATATCGCCAGGCCGGCACAACATATTTTAATGGTTCTGCACTCATCTAAGATTTTCTTCTCGAGCTCTTCTCCTTGAGAATCGATTCGGAATAATTCGGCAAAAAGATCGTTTTTGTATTCATACATTTTTCGTCCATACAAGCTGGTCAACAATGTAGCACACAAAGTCTGAAACAAAACAAAATCTAATGATATAAAGACACATTTATAGAAGCGTCTAGAGTTGCATTAAAGTTAGAAACGAAGTGTTTTCACTCAAATTGGCGGTTTTCGTAACAATATTTGGAATAAAGCTTAAATTGTAGACCTAATTTCTCGACCAAATGAAACAATATATATCTGGCACAAAAATACTCTATATAAATATCTCGGATAATTAAAAAAATGGGACAAAATTAATCTAGTAGTTTCAAAATGGTGGATGTTAATATATTGAAAAAATTCTCTATATTTCATTCTCATATCAATATTGGCGAACTATATGTCGTTTGCTAGAGCTTCCTAAGCTCCAGAACTTCTAAGAGGCTCTTTCATTCGAATTGATTATATGCTATTCGATATCCCTTGACACGTATATGTATATATATATATATATATATATATATATATATATATATATATATATATATATTGCTATGATGGGATGGATTTTTGATTTATGTATTTTGTAGATTTGTTTCAAACATTTTATTAATGAATCCCTATCATAACAAAATGAAAACTCCGGCTATGGTATCTTACCCTTTTTTGAACCTCTTTTTACCTTATCCCAGCTCAGTCGGTACGCCTATGAGTCTCCTCTCTCTAGATTAGCAAGTTCAGCAGTACCATCTTGTCGAACGGCTCGATATCAAATGCTGTTTAGTGGAGAAGAGTGTGGTTAGATGTTCAAAGATAAAACACAGATTGCAGAGAATAATCAAATGGATGTTTTTATTCAGATTAACCTTGAAAAGTGACCTATTCTGCAAAAACCACCCCGTGGACTAAAAAAAAACAATAATTTGATAAGGTGTAACGAATTTTTCGTTACGTCCTTACACATAACAAATTTCTCATAATGTTTCCGATTATCTTTACGGTGGAACGGGTCAGTAGTCACTGCCGATCGTCAACTGTAAAACAGCGCCGTTATCATCATCTTTGAACACGGGATCATGGGTTCGTATTCCGTCAAGTGGAACGAGTTTGTTTTCGTGGCGAGTGAACGCGTGGTTTTTCAATAGAGAAAAACCGAGTATAGTTTGCGAAAAAACCTAGTAGAATTGGTGATTTGTTCGAACCGAAGGAATGATCGATCTCTTTCTTGAATTGAACGTCGAGATAGGTAGGTGTGCTGGGTGGATTGATTTTGGTATGTACGATCTATGAGTTGAATAAATATCGCTGTTGGAATTTAATGGGATAATATTATCCCCTTTATCTTGCAATTAATGTTGTAGTTGATTATCATTTTCTTCGCTTTTGATATGATTGTAATATTAGAATTCTTGGATATACCGCATGGTCATTTTTGAAGGTTAAGTATAAATATTTCGGCCATTTTGGCAGAGCATTTATAGCACATGTTGTGGCTAACCTAACATTTGTTCCGAGTATTGGGAAATAATTTTTTCTTAGAAATCAGTCCAAGGCTTTTTTCATTTTTTAGGTACCAGGTAATTGGTAATTTCGAGTGGATTCGCGCTTACTTACCTCACACGACCACTGGATTGTTCAAGGATTCCGATTGAAGAGTGTATTCGACTGTTCTGGGACAGTTTGGCAGTGACTAATAGGACGGCTCTCCGGTAAGCAATTTTCGTTATTTCATAACTACATGTTTATGAGAGTAATTTTCTTTTCTCTTGAGAAAGAATTGCTTATGGAGAGGGTTGTACCTCTGGCCTAACTAGTCTCAGAACACTCGATTTAATATATGCCTCAAGCATAAATTTGATTTCCGTTTAATAAGTTCCTTATATCCATTTACTCCATTCAATTCGCAGTGGGGGTTATTTGATTTTTGATCGTTACAGAGTCAATTCATCCCAGTTACTACCTTGTCGCCAAGAGCAGGAAACTTCATTCAATTTCTTGAGAATTGCCTGGCTTATCGATTTGAAAAGGGAATTGCCGCCCTATTTCAAAATTATCTTTATCTAAGAGAGTTGTGCCCACTGAAAGACGTGAGGTCTCCCTCTTCAGTTTATCTTTGAGAATTCTTCAATAAAAATAATTATTTAACATTATCTTTTTCTAAGAAAGTTGTGCCCACTGAAAGACGTGTGGTCTCCCTCTTCGGTTTATCTCTGGAAATTCTTCAATAAAAAGAATTATTTCACCTTATCTTTATCTAAGAGAGTTTGTGCCCACTGAAAGACGTGTGGTCTCCCTCTCCTTATCTGAACTAAATTGTATACTTTTGCTCTGACTATTATCTTGGTTCATGAACCCTATTTTTTTTGTAGCTTACTAGAGTATTTTGGTTATAACGCTATATTTTCCTTTGGCACTTGCTTTAAAATAGTATATTTTTCCTCTGGCAACTTTAGAGTATTTTGCTTTGAAATACTATATTTTTTATCTGGTAAAATTTCAAGGAAATTTTTATATTTCTTCTTGAATACATTTACACATTTAATTTTTTGACCCTTCTGGTACACCATATCAAAGCACACCTTATCAAAGCTTATTTTATTTCAAAATTTAACTGAATTTTGAAAGAACGTTTTGGGTGAGGTTTGTTTGTTTGGTTTTGAATTTTGCTCATTGTTGATAATTTTTGTAAATTATTAAAATTAACTTGGAAATTTAAATCCAGAATGGCAGATTGGATTGCTATTTATTATATTTTTTCTTTCACTGTAATCTTCCAGTCTTTTATATAGACTGAGATTTTTATTGTATGCTATCATTTGCATCTATCTTTTGACTCTAGATTAGAATTTGAATCATAAAACTTGCCTTCGTTCTTCCCTTTTTGTACATATTTTGATTCCTATCATCTTCTTCGCATGATATATACCACGGAGGGAAGCCATCTACGGACAGAAGGACTGGTACCCTGGGAGGTCATACAGCACATCCAATTCAGCATTGGTCCGTGAAGATCAACCAAATTCACGCCTGTAAGGGGGTCTAAAACCAAATAAAGAACCACCCACGACCAGCTTCGTCGTAACCACTGAAACCAAGTTCCTCATAGTACCGCTGAGACCAGCTTCGAAGAAACCAGCCTTCCTCTCTCTCTCCCTTGAAGATCTCCGAAGGTATATCAGTATCACCAACGACTAGAGGAATCATATTTTGTAAATGTTCAGAGTTTGATCAGAGTCAAAAATATTTGTTTTGTTATGTAATTTCTCAATTTTTTTTCACAGAAGTCAATACTCTTCCAGTATAATTGTCAACCTTTGTTTATTTATCTTGTTCAGTCAAATTATACTTCCGTCTGGAATAAATTTGTTAAGTTGATTTCTTGCATATTTATTTGCCTTTCCATACAAGCTAGGTGACATTCATTTAATTTTATTTATCTTTGGCTTTTGTCTTTAGCAAGTCTGGCGCCCAACTCTTGAACTAGTCAAGTTAATTAATGTATAATTTCTTTAGTGGCCCAATTTGATAAACTAGAAAAGTCATTAATTGAACCTTACGGCCTAACCGTATCCATCTGAGCAGCATATCGGCAAAGTGATTTCACCTTCTCAAATTTGAATCATATAATTTAAAATCTGGGGTTCAAAAATAAAGGGTGATGTTATGGTGGAAACTGATATGAGTGATTATACCAGTTGAAAGAATGTCTGGAAGTTATTATCAGTCCTTTATCAAATTGTTATGGAATGTTCGATCAAAAAGGAACACAGTGAATCACATACTCAATGTTATTTGATAAACTGTAGCGATGCACTTCTTCATGTGATGTGTCCCAGCCTCGTGGAAGTACTTTCGAAATTGAAATGACAGCTTTCGTGCGTCCAAAACGAATTTTTATTCCAGGAATCAGCTTTTTCAGGATTAATCTTCTGTCACCAGGTAAGTGGAATTTAGTGATAAATAATTGCTCTCAGTTGTGCCTTATTGGAATTGCTCTCGTTCGGGAATCGCTTAGCAGGTTTTTTCTTGAATTGGCTATCATTTTATCTTCTCAAATTTTGTACGTGGCTTTCTTTTCTTAATTTTTTTTCCATCTCCAGACACGGTATTCTCTACCATGGCAACACAAACATTTTTTTTTACAGATTTTAAGAGTTTAGTGCCACTTCTTACCTAATTATTTGTCATTCTAACTACTATTCATGATTTTATTAATGAAATCTAATCCTAAATCTTATATACTATTTACAAATTCGTATAAACTTCATTTCTGACAACTTCTGCTTCCATATCTTTTATATTTCATCACTTTTTTCCCACACAACTCTTTCGATATCTCATTGGTGGGTTTCCTGTTGATGAGATTTATCATACAGGATGTTCCAAATTTATATATCAGTTGATCTACTTCAAATACAATATTTTCTGTAAATTTCAATTTTCATATAATTTAATTGTGAATTTTCATTAGGTATTGTTGGTCACATACTTTTGACAACAAAGCTACCATAAGGCTGACCTCTTGATACATATACATCGACTAGAGTATAGTATAAGATTCTGGAATAGTAAAAAGGTAAAGGAAAATTGCAAAACAACATAGCACTTACCACGATAACTAAATTACCTAATAATAATAAAAATTATAATTGAAAGTTCAATTATTTTATACAATTCCCCAACATAACAATATATATATGTATATATATATATATATATTATATATATATATATATATATATATATATACTATATATATATATATATATATATATATATATATATATATATATATATCACAAGTCCTAATTTTATTATTATTTCGAAACTATCTGAGATTGGTAATTGTACTGTCAAATTAAGTCCCACGCTTCATTACATACTGGGGGATATAATATCTCAAGCTGCTCTGGGATATTGTCAAGTTATTGGTCAATAGACTAATAACACTCGGTATAGTTGAGGCTTAGCTTCAACACAAATACGAGCAATCGTAAGACTGGTTGATCATACAAGGGGTATTATTTACTCCCCACAGGGACCGGTCGTATCAATGGTGTTGCAGGTGTGGTGTGTTAATCCATAACACCATGTATATGGCCAGGTTATATCAATGGTGTCTGGTGTCGAGGTTGATTCACAGAAGAATAACGCTTATATGTTAATTTTCGCAAATGATGTCAAACTCAAATTTACTCGAGGCAAATAAGAATGAAAATATAGTAAGAATTGTTTTTCTCGTGAAAATACTATCAGAGATTTGTGTGGTTGAAACTGTCCATATATTGCAGTTTGCACTCAGGTTGTCATATTGGAAATTAATTTAGAAAAATATTATTGCAAATATAGATATCTTTTTTCTCAATATTGTTTGTGGAATGTTAAAAAGAATGAAATTGTAGAAATATTCATCAAAGATAAACCTTTGGTAACGACTAAGGTCAGAAAAGTATTGAAAAATTGGAAAAAATAATTAGAAAAACATTTAGAAAGTAATATCAGTACAGAGAGTTTGACGAGTGGAAAATCAAAACATATATAGTGTTTATATAAAGCTGATCTCAGGAAGTATTCGGAAAGGAAAGTGAGAAATTTTATTCAATGGGGATTTTTACTGAAATTATTAAACCATGGAAACCCCTACAACAGTGCCGTGGACTGGTAGGATCAGTTATGAACCGACAATCACTATCAGTACGGACGATGTACTCTCTTATAATGGTACCACAGATATCAAAGATTGTATTCGTGAAATTGAGTATTCGGCAGCTGTAGCAAGATGGACAGACAGTCAAATAAGTTCCATAGTTAGATTAAAATCGACAGGAATAACCAGATTATTCATGAAAGCAGATGATAAATTGGAAAATACAATGAATTGACTAGAATTTTAAAAGGAATAATTGGATCAGTTTAGCAAATTGAAATTACCTGGAGAAGAAGAAAAATAATTTTTGAATTGTTATCAGGAAAATAATGAATCAGTAAGTGAGGTTTTCATCAGATTAAAAATATGCGCAGCGAAATTACCAAAATTAACAGGAATTCATAGGGTTGATGATGTATTGAGGAAAAAATATGAGCAGGGTACCCTTGTGCAATTTTCAATGGGATTGTTAGATCCTGTTAGAAAAAAAGTTTTATCCGCCGGTCCTGTCAGTTTAAAATAAGCCATCAAATTAGCAGAAAAGGAAGAATTAATTGGGACACTAACAGCTCAAGCTAATATGAATTTTAGAAATTTTAATGAGAATGTAATACTGTGTACCCATTGCAATAGAAGAGGACATGAAGGAGAAAATTGTAATAAGAAAAATTGTGTATGTTATCATTGCAATGAAATTGGGCACCTGTCATATAGATATCCAAATAGAAAAGGCTTTCGAAATGAGTTATTGAGTGAATCAGGACAATGGTTTTCCGACTATACTAATAGGAACGGATTCAGAAAGTATGTGAAAATAAAGAAACGAAGAAAAAGGTTTTCTAACTATTCAACTGAAAATAGATTCCGAACTCGTGGAAGAATGAACGAACGAGGACGTAGATCCATCAATCATTCCAATAGAAATCGATATCAGAATTTTGGGAGAGTAATTGACAGAAGACAAACAGGAAATAGTTATGCGAATGAAAATAAGTTGAGAAAGTATGGAAAAACGCCCAGAAATAATAGGGAATTTAAATGGGAGAGCAGCTTTCCACACGCCTCAAAGGAAAGCTGCGCAAGTTATCATAGAAATAGAAGAATTCACTATATAAATAGAAAGAGGCAAGAAAAGAATGTACTAACATACGGTGAAGGTGAGGAACAGAAGAACGTTATTAATTCAGAAGTAGCCGGAATTTTGTGGAATATGATGATAGATACTGGTGCCCAAGTGTCATTGGCTCATATTAGTATTGCTCGAGGCATGAAAATGAATTATGACCTGCAATATGACTTCGAGGATTTCCAAGGGAACCGAATTCAGTATATTGGATCGGTTATTCTACCAATAAAATCAAATGGAGGAAAAGTTATTGAACATGAATCCATAATTATTGATACTGATCACCTTAGCACTGAAATAATATTGGGTCTAGATTTTTTACAAAAGTATCAAGTGAAAATTGACTGGAGCGACAGTCAGATGTATCTTTTGGGGAGAAGTATAGAATTGTATAAGGAATTCCAACATGTATATCAAATAGAAAAAGAGAACGAACATAGTGATTGGCTAAAATGTTTGGAAGAAATGGGAAAAAGGTTGGAGGACATGACTACTATGATGAAAAATTGGATGGAATTAAATTCTGAAGAAAACTATGATTGAAGAGGAAGGGCCCGCACGAATCAATGTGCGAACTGTTTGGAAAAATATTTTCACGTCATGAAATGAGCCCTGCACGCCTAAATCAAATGGAAATATCTGAAGATAGTGAAGTGTTTGAGACACTAGGTTTTGAAGAAGCCAATCCAACTAAACAGTATGGAAAGTCGTCGAGAAAAAGGGTAACAGAGATAAGCGATTGAACAAGCGAAATATGAGTAGTGATTTGTACGGGATACTATTCGCAGAACGAGAGAAGAGTCGTGGAGATAGAGAATTTCCAAATGTAGAAATTGAAAAATCCATGAAGAGCAGCAAGGGTAATGACAAAACCAAAACGCCCTGTACATCAGGAAGGATAGTCAAGCGAGACAGCCGGAATGGTTCAAAAGACAGTCGTAGTGAAAGAGCCAGCTAATCCAAGAATGACACTTTTTCAAACAGAATAATGGAAAAATCCAATGATCTGAGAACGACCATCGTGAATAACAGTACGCATCTCGCGAGTGACAGTCTGAAAGTAGAAATTTATTCGTCTAAGAACGAACATTTATTGCCTAAGGAAACAGAAAGATGGAATGGAAAAATGCCTATTCAGAATCACAGAGAGAGTGAAGAAAATAACGTTCAGAAAATGGAAAAAGATATACGGATCGGTGTGAAAGTTTTTGAGAATGAAAATATTCAAGAAGGTAGCAAACCATGAACAGGTAGAATTGGAATTGCAGAAGCTAACGCAACAAGGAATTTGGGGAAGATGATCGATGTAGAATATAGGAAATCGCAGAAAGACATTCTAGGAGGTAGATATGAATCACCCAAGGGAGATATTCTACCCACCAGGAAGTTGGATACTGCCAAAATCTTCGGAATGATAGTCGCCAAAGAAAATACTTTCGCTTTAAACGAAAATCAACCGGCTGAATTTTATTTGTCCACGGACAAGAACTTGCCGCCCAGATTATTGAATATATGTATAGCAAAGAGTGAAGTGCATTCAGAAAATTCAAACTTAAGGAATATAGCAGAAAATGAATTGTTAACACTGAAAAAACGTATTATGGTACGAAATTTGAAAGAAAATACCGAAGAGCAAAATGAAGTAGCTAGAGATATAAAAATCATTAGAACCGTAGCCAGTCAAAAGAAAAAATCCCACAAATTGGAAACATGGTTGAACACATAAACCGACTGGAAGTTAATCCGAATATAGACTAAGCTGAAAATCAAGGAAATAGATCAAGAAAAATATCAGTAGAAAACCTAAACACAATGGAAGATTGTAATCAAATTGAATTATAAGAAGACGAAGGGAAAGTTATGCCAGAGATAAATCATAGTTATCAGACTAGAACCTGTGGTACAATAAAATAGTTTCCATGGATTTATTCCAAAGCAAAAAAAATAAAAATCAAAATAAGTGATTTTTAAAAGCAAAAATGATGCACTTATGAAGTAATAATATTGCAAATTTTTTTAAATCCAGTTGAGATAAAATGGTATAGTAAGCCAGTATAGATGAATAATTGGAAATCATGAAATCTTGCCAAGTATACACAAGCACATATCGAAACGTGTAGTCGAAGAAATTGAATCGCCCTGTAAATCAACGCGAGATAAGTATTGATGGGACTTTCTACCTGAATCGATACGAACTGCGTACCTAATCCCTCGTTTCGTGAAAGGGATAACGACCATTGAAAATATCGTCAAGTGACATTATGCAATGACGAAGTGGGATGGAATTAATATTTATCAAGAAGCTAAATAATCATATAACGACAAGTGAATGCGTAATAAAACTCGGTAATAACACAGAATAATCAAGTAATATTTTAAAACGTTGTGGTTCTCCAGTTGAGGAAAAGAAAATAAAACCGTTTATTTGGCAAGGTATATATGTATAGTGTAATAAGGAAATATTCCATTATTGATTTCATAGTAGAATAAATTATTGATTTGACAAAGGTATAAATATTATCAATTGTTAAAATAACTGAAGAACAGTTATTTTAATTATCATCCCATAATTGTTTTCCATTTGAGTTTATTCTATATTCAATTTCATTTTGACTTTCTATACATTTTCTCCGTAAATCATACCAGGTGTATCAATTGTTGTTTTTATATTTTGGGAAATACATATATACATACATACATACATACATAATATATATATATATATATATATATATATATATAAACAACAGATGACAGCAAAAAAAACACAATAACATTATACCAGAGTATTTTAAAATTAGAACCATCTCTTCGTGTTGACTTTTGTCCACATGTTAACCCAAAACATCAGTGTTATATGTAAATAAATTAAAAAAATCCCAAATGACAACCACCCCTTTGTTCAAAGTTCAAATAACAACCAGAGAGGGGAGCGCACACTAAATCCAAGAGTGACAACTGTCATAAACCTTCTGAAGACATCCAGCTGTCTATGAATGTTAGTTTTGCGCTGCGATCTGCCAAGTTACATGTTCCACAGAACAATAAGCATCACTTATTTGTATAAAGTTGAAAATAAGGTAAATCAACATGTTTGATACTAGAACAAATAATGTCAAATTAAAGAGGAAGCAGTGCCCAATCAACCATTACCTCCCAATTGACCACAGATTTCAAAACAAATAACCTAAAAAACCACAAAAAAAATGAAAAAAGGAAATATCACGAAAAAGCAGCGATCACATATCAACATGTGGAACTTTCATGAATTGTGTTTCAGGTAAGAAAGAGGAAACAAAAAAATATGATTCACACCATGCCATAACTATAACCCCCGTTTCAGAAAGAAACAAATGTAACTGAAGAAGTTTTGGAGCCTCGAAACGGAACGTATTGAAAATTCAATTATGAATCACTGAGTTTTTCTTATTCTCACGAACCAGAAACCCAAGAAAATCCACAGAAGAGTATTTAACGTAATGGTTCAAGAACCCACACAATCCAAATATATATATATATATATATATATATATATATATATATATTAATACAATACCCAATTGTATTATTATTTCGAAACTATCTGAGATTGGTTATTGTACTGTCAAATTGAGTCCCACGCTTCATCACATACTGGGGGAGATAATATCTCAAGCCGCTCTGGGATATCGTCCAGTTATTGGTCAATAGACCAATAACACTCAGTATGGTTAAGGCTTAGCTTTAACAAAAATACGAGCAATCGTAAGACTGGTTGATCTGACAAGGGGTATTATTTACTTCCCACAGGGAGCGGTCGTATCAATGGTGTTGTAGGTGTGGTGTGTTAATTCATAACACCCTGTATATGGCCAGGTCATATCACTTCTCTATACTCCTTGTATAATTCTGGATTTTGTCTGCTGCACCGCCAACAGAAGGCGCACTGGAGCAGCTCCTGGAATAATTTTCGGATTCTGATACATGTCATTTTCTGATATGACATTCGTCAATTTTTTTTACTTATTCGAAAACTCTATATTATAAGCGTATTCTTGATCTTGATTTTTTGAAATGACTACTCTAGAGCTCCTGCGATAAGCGAAATTCATTATAGACTTAAATCACCTTTGGTGGCTAACAATGCAGGAAATTAATTCGTTTGCTTTTAGTTTTGCTGAAGCTATCCATCAACTTATACAGGCTGTCAATTTGGAAACTTTCCACCCTTAATATCTCCCTTCCAGTAAATAATATGAGGAATCGAAAAAACAGGTCAATTTTATTTTCAAGGACACTTTTGATGATTATTTGTAGCCCTCGTGGTAGATGTTACTCTTAGAATCTTAAATGGGAAGAGGAGTCAAATGGCACATCATTTTGATGGAAGCTTGATTTTTTTTCCAATGGTACCCTGACTTATAATTTTTTTATGAGCAGGTTCCGAAAAATAGCGTTCTAAACTTACAAAAGTAATTTGAACTTGCCTGCACTGAGATGCATGGTTTTCAGGTTATTATTCAAACAAAAATTATTGTATTGATCCTCCTGTTAGTAGGTGGCACCGTTCCAACTGTTTATCAGGGGCAACATTAGCCATTAGCCCCAAAAAATTTACATAAAAAAGTAATCTGATAGTGAAATGTAGATGGTAGGTAAGTTGCGTTTATTAAATGCTGGATTTTTAATTCTCATCGCTGAAATTTCACAGATAGCCTTCATTGTTTGCTAATTCTGCTGTAAAAAACTTCTGTTTTTAAGCAAAAAACTATTCAGCAAATTTTAACGATTTGGTAGTGTTGTTAAGAAGTGTTACTTGTTGTGCTGTGATAACTTTAATAAGTGTATAAAAGTGTGAAAATGGTTTACATTCTTCAAGGAAGAATTGAAATGATTTGGAAACATTTGCTGCAGAGCTCAGTAGCTCCTTACGATCAGCAGCAGAACAGACGGGAATGTCACGCAAGACTGTGGGAAAAGCACTGAAAATGCATAAATTTTATCCATATACAATGCAGATTCTTCAAGAGCTCCATGAGGATGATTATGATAGAAGAATAGAATTTTGTGAAACCATGTCTCATCGAGTCAATGCCATCCCTAATCTTTTGTTAAACATCTGTTTCAGCGATGAATCTTCATTTTTTCTATATGGAAATGTTGGTAGAAAAAATTGTCGCAATTGGAGTGACCTAAACCCGCATATTTTTCTAGAAGGACATACACAACATCCACCAAAAGTTTTGGGCTGATATTCTTGGAAATGCCATTATTGGTCCTTGATTTCTCGAAGAAAACTTGACTGGCAATCTGTACCTTGATATGCTTGGAGAGACTATCGATCTTTTTATAACTCACGAGCTAGAAACTCAAATTGATGCAGAAGGTATTGTACTTTTGCAGGAGGATCTGTTACATTTTCAGCAGGACGGTGCTCCTCCTCATTATTTTCTTCCCGTCCGACAGTGGTTGAACGAGAGATTCCCGGGTAGATGGATTGGCAGAAGGAGAGCAGTTAGATGGCCTCCGAGATCACCGGATTCAACTCCCTTAGATTTATTTCTTTGAAGACATTTCAAATCCGTTGATTATAAAACACAACCTGCTGATATTGATAAACTTTAAAGACGAATTACAGCAGTATACCGGTCAATTCACGGTCAAGTTTTGCGAAATGTTAGAGAGGAGTTCGAAAACAGTCTTTCTCGCAAATTAAAAGTTTTTTTCTACAACCCTTCACGAAAAGGCGTCATTTTGTAATAAGATGACTTTAGCGAAAACGTGATTTCCGTCGTAAGTGAGAGAAATTCTCATAACGTTAACTTTCGTTTCTAGTGTCGAAAGTTAAATTTATATTTTAAATCATTTTTCGCCCTCGTATATAATGTTTTGATGACTTTAATTCATTAATAAAGGACAGGAATCATTTCTAATATTGGAATGCATTTTTTTACTTTTGTTTGATTGAAAAGCAAGATAGAATCGTAAAAATACCGTGAGATTTAAAAACAATGTATATCTAGTTGCCTGGTTTCATTAGTTTGACGTTCCTCTTAATTGTTTAGTTTGCACTGAAAGCATTGTTAGTTTTTCAAGTTTTCATGATTTCTGATTCGGAAAGTGATTTAGATTTTCCAAATAAACCATCAGAAATAGCAAACCAAGCTGAGAAAATCTGTTTGCATTTGTAACCAGTAACATCTAAAAATAGATATGAAGAAATATATGCAAAATTCATGGATTGGAGAGTTGATATTCACGTAAATTCATTTTCGAAAACTGTGCTGCTTGGGTATTTTTTATGGTTGTCAAAAAAATGTAAGTCATCGACGCTATGGTCTATGCATTCGATGTTGAGAACCACTTTATCGATTGAAAATAATATCGATATCAGTGAATATCCAAAGTTACGTTCTTTTTTTAAACGAAAATCTGATAGTTTTAAAAGCCGAAAGTCTAAAAAAATTTCTTTCGATGAAATACACACTTTCTCAAAGAATGCATCCGACTCCAAATAATTAATGACAAAGGTAAGTTAATTACTTCATCATTGCGATATTGATATTAACGTTTGTAGGTAGCCTTGTCTTTTGGAATTTCGGGGGCAGTAAATGATGTAACAGATCACAGTATACTCTTAGTTACAATACATGATACAAAAAAAAAGTACCGCGTTCTCTCCACATTTCTGGGTTCTTCTACGAAATTTCTAAAATATATATGAACTTCCGTTCACTAGATATTCACGAAACAAATTCGAGATTCTATATTAACTACCAGAACGAAAAGTGAACTAGACAGGTTGTGGAAATAAATAAATTCAGTAAATTTCCTAAGTGGATAATTGTTTACGTAGAACTTCCGCGACGCTATTAGTGGATGCAGGAGGTGATTTACTTCAATTAAAAAAGCATGGAGGCTGGAAATCTAGTAACGTTGCGGAGGAATATGTTGATCAATCAGTAAGCAGCAAAAATCAAAAACAAACAAAAAGTTCACAATCCATACAAAATACAACGCTATCCGATTACGGCGCATCTTCATCTGGAGTGATATCAGTTAACATCTGATACCTCAATACATAACGATCTTGATCATAATACTCCTATAATTTTGAATAATTGCTCGAATGTAACAGTTAACCAATATTTAAATCATAAGTAATGTTTAGAGAAACTCTGTTATTTTTTATTTAAAATAAAATATTTGTTGATCGTTCTTTTTCAGCATATTATTATGATATAAACAGGGTTTTAGAAAAAGTATAGTGTTTCACGAAAACAGTTTTTGAAGCTCGTGAACATTACCAGCCTCGGCTGCGCCTTGGCTGGTGAACTGTTCTCTCGCTTAAAAAAATGTTACTTTCGTCACTCGTAAAACGATATACTTTATTTTATCTTTCATGGGGATTATGAATTTTCATACTATAAGTAAACAACAAATTCTGGCGTCTAATTCTAAAACTTCTGCTATAGACACATATAAATAAAATCAGAAACTAGTTAAGCAGTCCAAAGAATTCCACACCGCTCTTTACTGAATAACCAGGGTATTTAAAGTGACACTTCGTTTTCACAGGTTCAAGCAAAACTTTCACATATGAAATTATCATTACTTCGGAAGCCACATACACGAGACCTCGCCGGAAATGATCCAACGCGAGTTCTTCCTTTTTAAAATTTTGAGGATGAATACATTGAATTTATTCTACCACTTGCATTTCTTCAGGGCGACTTTGAAAAACAAAAATATCCCAGATTCCTTCATCTTAATAAACACTGATTCAACTTACAGGCATTTGAAGTGAAATTCCTACCAAGCACGTTCTGTATTCCTTTCCATAGAATAAAATCTGGTAAAACGTTACCAGACCGTAAGAAAAACCGACGAAAGAAATTAACGCATAAAAAAATATAACTTTTCCAATATCAGGGCATAACTTTGATCCAAGAGTGATGAACAATGACTCCAGGGGATCTTCTGTAAAAATGATATTGGTGACTGCAAAATAATCAATTGATTGTTTGAAATACCTTTGATCTTTTGATTGTTTCTAACCATCTTTGGAATGAATACAAATTTTGTTTTTGATGACAACTGAAAGGATACTGAATGCGATTTCTCTTCAACTTGAATATAATCAAGTAAACCGTCATTAGCGAGATGGTAATTTGATAAAATATTCATCAGCTTGAGTATATTATCCAATAAAATGTAAATAATTAATATATACTGAAATAAAAAATAGATATTATTTTCCATCGCCATCAATATAGCTACGGTGAGAAAAACACATTAAAAATCTGAACCCAGATTGACATTCACTTGTTATCTGATGTAGACTTTATTGAGTGATATCACACAGATTATACTGAAGCGCCTTGATTCTTGGGCTGAAGACGCACGAATACTCCCTGAGTCTCAATCTGGATTCCGCAAGTACAACGTTTTTGTGCTTTTTTTCATTATACAACTTCATATATGACACAAAAAGAGACAAATATTTGCTTTGTTCGCTGATTTCAAGAGAGCATTCGACTCTGTTGCACATAATTTACCATGGCAGAAATTATGCTATCTTGGTGTTAGCTCTAATATAACAATTGTTATCAAAAACCTATACGAGAAAGCTTCTCTGAAAGTCAGGAGATATGATGGTCTCACAAAATATTTTTATGTTACTACTGGTTTCCTACAGGGAAAGTCCTTCCTTTCAATTTATATATTATATCGTACCTGGACATTTTTCTCTCATATAAAGGGGCTCGTCAAATTAATATCGGCAATTCAACTCATGTATAAAAATCGCATATGCCACAGTGCAATTGTCAGTTTATATATTTATATATTATATCGTACCTGGACATTTTTCTCTCATATAAAGGGGCTCGTCAAATTAATATCGGCAATTCAACTCATGTATAAAAATCGCATATGCCACAGTGCAATTGTCAGTTTGACAGCGGCAAAAGTTAGCTGGAACATTCACAGCGACAAATACACTAGTGGTTTTTTCACTTATTTATTTGTTCATCAATTATCGCGGTGTTGGTCGCCAAAATATATAAAGTTTGTATTGATATATTTATGATAAATTTCTTACTCATCAAATTGTCCTGCCGAATTACACTCGATGTTTGTATTGATATCGGGTAAATTTGTTTTGTTCAAATTCCAAACTGTTTCCTTCAGCAATATGACTCGAAAAACTGTCAACCTAAAATCGCTCCACTTTCGGTGTCGCGTTTTTAATAGTTGACAGTTTTTCTCGTCTAATTGCTAGGCAACATTTTCTCATTAAACAACCCAAATTTACCCGATAAAATACAAACCTCTCGTGCAATTATAAGTGATAATAAATGTAATAAGGATCATAAAGACAATCATTATGGTACAAGTCGTGAATGTTATTGGGCGAGGCGTAGCCGAGTCCGATAACACGACGTGTGCCATAATGATTGTTTATGATTCGTATTACATACACAATTTTATCTGATGGCATTTATATTAATACATTTTCGAAAAATTGAAAACTGCATTTTTGACATGTCACAATGACAACTATTTTCAAAGGAGTAAGTATATGTGTAGTTCCAAATGTTAGTAGGTTAGTGAGCTGTACTTTGCCATTTCCTTGACAACGTCAGGTTGAAACGCCAATATTTTTTCATCTGCAGTCAAACACAATTGTCACGTAGAATTGAAAATAATTCCAATAATAATGAGTAATTCTGAAACTGGTAGTTTACCTTCTGATTTGGAAGAAATGACGCGAAATATCGTGGACTCCCTTTTGCCGGAAAAATCACGGAGTGTATATGAAATCGCGTAATTTTATTATGGTACTTAGTACCATAATTGATTCTTTATGGGACTAAGTACCATAATGAGCTTCCTTATGTCATCAAAATTGAGTGACATAACATTGTCATTATGACATGCCATCAGATGAATAACTTTATGATGCTAATGCCGATACCCTTGTAATACTTGCTGAATCTCAGAGTGACCTCGCAAAAAAACTGAATATTCTTGTTAACTTCGAGAAAACTATAATTATGCGTTCCTCTCAAGGAGACTTCGGAGTTGATAAATCTTAAATATTTCGATTTGAAAACAAAAAAGTCGAGATCACCTCCAAGTACTCCTAGCTTGGCGTCTCATTAGTATCTTCCTCACTCTTGAGGAGAAATGACAATTAGCTCAGTGGTTGAAGGTAAACAGGCAATAGGTGCAATACTTCCTGTTATTTTCAGGAGCACAAACAGATTCTGGAAATGTAAAATGGAACTTTTTGATAACCTAGTAGTGTAGTGTAGTGTACAGATGGTTTTCCTCAAAAGAATCTTACTTCTGCCTATTACGTCACCTGACTCATGTTGTCAGACTAGAAACCGGGAGAGTAAAATTGAATTACAATATTCTCAAACTCTGTCTGAATCGGATAGCCAAAATACTGAGCACGAGTGAAACTCGATTACCTAAGATATGTCTCAAAAGACAGCTTGCATTCGACAACTGCGACCTAAAAGTACAACTGGGCACTGCAACTCAAAAGTCCCTTTAACGCTCTAAACCTACCCGAAATTTCGTCTCAAATTAAATGTGGTTCTATCACTACCCATGAAAAAATTCTATTACTCAAATTCCAGCAGAAGCCATTCCAAGATGATGTTTCATTTTGAAGTCGTGCTACGTTCCTTTCTCTTCATTGTTTTTTCAGAGTCAGCAGGTCCAACCAAGATTTTTCAAGCCTCAATATAACCATCCTATCAAATTCAATTTCCTTTAGTTTGTGAGGAAAGCAAAAGAAAATTGATTTTTCAGAAACTACTATGGCTATTTTATCTAGCGGTGCCTATGAGCTGCTCAGATTGATACGGGAGGTCGCGGATATCGTTATTTGTCAGTGAAATTCAGGAAGATTCTTCAACAGGTCTGAAATTCAAAAGATTTGAAAATAAATTGAGCGCAGATTATTTTTGAAAAAAATGACCAAAAATAAAAAGATTCTTATTGAGGAATTTGATGTGCACTTCTCAGCAGTAAAACAATAATACTCTGAAACATATATTCAAAATCAAATTATGAAAAACAATGGTAGTTTACGTGGTGTAGTTGCAGTTGCTTGAATTAACAAAGAAAAATAGTTTGGTTTGCTCTTTGACTCTCGATGTACAATACTGTCTGCTGGTTGTTTGAGAATTGCTTCTGATCAGGTTTGTTGGCAGTTAGGAACTTACTCCAGAATGAGGTTCGTTGTAAGTAAGGAGCTCACTCCAGAGCTCTGCGAAGAGGTGAGGTTTACTGGGTTCTTCGATCTAGAATTCTCTTTTGTGATCAGACGAAACTGTGGACAACAAACAACAATCAATATCTTGTTACAATTGGGTTCAGAGAACCAAGAGTTCCATCAGAGTGAGCAAATTGATAAGGGAAATCATTCTGAGGGAATTAGTTCAATACACTATATGTGAGATTACAAACAAATCTGATAAATACATCAAATGTAAGACTGCGAAGGAATCTACATTTGCTGAGTCAAACAAGAAATGAAGTTAATATACTCAATTCAGAACAATAAAAAAACTTGATAAGATTACTCTTACTTTGATGCTCAATGTTTAATCAAATTAAGAATGTGCAATTCATTCATTGCAGCAAAATGAATGAAGTTGAGAAAATGATGTGCTCATGTTACTCAAAGCGAGCTGAAATAATCTTGAATAATTTTGAGCTAAATACTTATGCTCAAAATGGCCTTAATAACCCGAAAGTGTTATTCTCTTGTACCAACAACAGAAAACTTGACTATTTTCTCCAAGTGAAGAGAGAGAGGGAGTGTAACGAGATATATGCCTCGAAGAGGCACATTAAATACTGCGAATCAAATAAAAGGTTTGATTCGAGCTAAGAAAGGAAGTTTCGCCGTGTTTGGAGATAAAAGGTTGTACTGTGGCTATACTTTGCCTGAAAAAAGATGGAAAATGGTCAGTGAAAAATCTAGCCAAGAAATCGAAGAATCACAAGTGAGTCTAGCTTTTACTGATTTCAGTAAGAAGGAATGAAAGCAAATACTCATTTGTGAATTCCATCTCTTCAAGCTGCTATATAGTTTTTCTTGGCAACCATTGATTGAGGTAGTCCTAAGGTAGGAGACAACACCATTCACTGGTCATATTTCAGTATTTTTCAAGGTCCTCTGATTTTACAAGAAGGGCTTCGTGAACTTTAAAAGGTTGAGCAGGAACGGATTCCTAGACACTTTCTCAATTAATTCACCTGAACCAGTTTGAGATTAGACGAGAATATCGTCAAATGAAAAGAATGACATTAGTTGTCGGGTTGACTAACCAAAGCACTGTTCAGCATTCAGGCACCAATCTTTCATTATTGAAATGAATGAAAATATTTCTAATTTAAAATATGTGGGTATTTTATATAAAAATTATTTTAGATTAATCATCGTGCAAAATATGCCAAAATATGCCAAATACAACCTTCTGTCTCCAAAATGCGAAAATTTCGAAAATTCTCAATAATGAGAAATTCAAAATCGACCGTTCGCTATCGAGTTTACAGACCAAGAGAATGTGTCTACGCCTATTTCAGTGCTACCAACTTAAATATTACTTGCAGCGTTCGACTGCCAGTTATCTAGATATCAGACTGCTAGGCAGAAAATGGAAATGTCCCCGAAGAGCGAAGCCAACATCTAACGTTCATGAAATTTCATGAATTATGATGGTATTTCATGTGGAAACTATTGAAGAGTAACGAAATGTTGAATTATGATGGGATTTCATTTGGAAACTATTAAAGAAAAACGATTTGTTCTTATTCAGTTACATCTTTGTGATAAATCAACTCTGAACGGTTCCACCTATAGAATAGGTCCGAGGAAAATTTTTAAAATATGTAACATGTCCAATGTATTGTGCAATGAAACCTCAAAACTCCAACTCTCTATCCAGCCTCAACAACCTTATCCATTCTCTGGATAATTTTACCTCAAAATCTGCCTATTCCATATGCAATTATATCTGGAATATCCTGAGACTTCGATTTTTTGTGATAAATGAATGAGTTCTCTTTCATTATTATGTACTATACCTTAATCTGTTCTTTCTCTTGCATACCTTTATTTTTCCCGTTTGTTTGTATTTTTTGAGTTCCCATCTCTCTTGTAAACATGCTCAACATTGATCTATGTTAGCACCTGTACTTTCATATTAAACCAGGATGATATTTCTTATATGCTTTTGAAGCAATAAATGAACTTTTTGGAACCAGTTTGGTTCATTGATAATGGTCATTATACTTCTGCATTTTGGGGATCAATTTGTTTACCTCAAATATCAATCTACTTCTCAATGAATAGTTCAGTGGGCAGGGACAGAGGGATTGATCCTGAGTATAACTGTGAGTTGACGCGGCACGGGGGAGGGGGGCATCTTGGAAAACGTGTTTGTCATATATCTCCTATATTCAAATGTTCTTCCATTATGTAAGAAAATTTGTAAGATCAATAAACCGGGTGTCCACGGAAGGTGGTTCGCCCCTATAACTTTTTTGTTTCCGGAGATAATGGAATGAAATTTAGAGGATCTGTTTAATGCAAAAAACTGTATTTTTTGACGAGTAACTTAACTTCCGGATTCGCCGGAAGTGACTTTCGATTTTCAAATGGGACACCTGGTATATTTTCAGTTCTTTGTCTCCATATGACATTTAGAATACAACCATGTATCATTTGAGATTGATTGTAACAGTTTTTTTTTAAATAAATTTTTATTGTATAGGGCTATGGATACGTTCAAATAATTAATTCAAGTCCTAAAATGTTTGTAAAAATACAACTTTACTGTTTTCGATCGAAATGTTCCAGCTATGTGACGTTTGATTTTGAAATGTTTATAACAATTTTTTTCCAAATGGCAACATGGTGGCTCGTTGGGTTAGAAAAAAAGAGCATTTTATTACGATTAATTTGATACTGCACTCTATTAGGTTGTAAGAAAACTTTCGATAAAAACCTGAAAATACCATAACGTTAGAACTTTTCTAAAATAAAGCACCTGTTGAAAATGAAATAATTATATTGAAACTACCTATTTACATATCTTCAGGGTTCCAGATGTTCAAAGTGACCTACATCTTATTTCTGACAAAGAACTTTTCTTATTGTTGCTTTTACAACGTTTTTTAACTGTCTTGGTGTAATTCTATGAATAGCTGCCCTTACTTCGTTCTCTAATTCACGTCGTGTGGCAGGAGGTACATCATAAATTCGGTTTCAATAGATCTGGAGGCGTAAGGTCGGGTGACCTGAAAAGTTTTTTAAAAAGGAATAAATTAAGGTATTATTTGAAAACAACCCTATTTAACTCGCCGGCCACCTAACTGCACCCATATTTCCAATCCAATTGAATGTTTCATGCAGATATTCCGTAACTGCCCCCAGGTTGTGTGGTGGAGCACCATCTTGTTGATAAAATAATCCAACTCGATTTATTGATGGAACTTCGTCCAAGAAATGCTCAATTTCCTTCGTGAGGAAACTTAGATATCTAGCCCCTGTCAGGACACCGTCAAAAATTATAGGGCCTGAAATTATGTCCCCTAAAATCCCAACCCAACAATGGAAACCAAACCGTTCTTGGAAATTTCCTTCCTCCATCAAATATAAATTTGCATCGGACTAATATCGCTTATTATTTCTGTTGAAATGTCCCAAATTAGTGAAACGGTTTCCGTCAGTATACAGAATTTCATATTGAAATGTGTCATCCTCCAAATATTTTCCAAAGAACCAATTGCAATACTCAAGTCAACTTGCAATATCCTTTCGGTACAGGTGCTGGAGTAGTCGATATTTGAATGAATGATATTTATGTTCCTTCAAAATGTTAGCTGCAGAAGACTTCGAAATGTCACATTCTCTTGCGATCTCCCTGAGTGACGTATCAATATTTACTTGAACGTATGCCAGAACATCTATTTTTTTCCTTCACTCACAACAAACGAATCGTTCCCATCATTATCAGGCTCATTTCGCATTTTTTGAACCAGTTTTGGAAAATAGTGCCGGGTCGGGTGACGCTGATCAGGATATCTCTGTGCGTAGAGACGTGCAGCATCGGTTGAATTTTGCCTACACCCTCCAAAAACTAATAACATATCAAATTTTCTAGTTCTTTTATAAATATTGTTATTTTCCATGATTTTCAAACAATGAGGTATTGTATTTCTAATCCCAATTGGACCGACATAAAAAGTTTCGAGAAGGAATTCTCTTCCACACGACTGAACTTTTTTATGATTGTACCAGGAACGCTTTGAAAGTAAAAACACTGGTAGTATATAAATTCCCCATTTGCCGGGCAGTGCATATGATTACTCCTCGTAGCGCTGTTATTTTTATTGCCGTTCCAATTGGGATTAGAATAACTATACACAATAACTACCTAATAGACTCTGTAGAAGAGATGTAAAATAATATGTCGACACGTCAATTTTTACCGCAACAATTCAATGATTTTATTTCAGTTGTGTGGTCACAGGCTACTCGATGATTTCAAATCTTATTTTAATTACAATAAGATTCTTCATTTTAGAAGAGTTCTAAGGTTATGATATTTTCAGTTTTTTATCGAAAGTTTTCTTACAACCTAATAGAGTGCGGTATCAAATTAATCGTAATAAAATGCTCTTTTTTTCTAACTCGACGAGCCACCATATTGCCATCCGAAAAAAAAATTCTAATAAAAATTTTAAAATCAAACGTCACATAGCTGAAAAATTGACATTTTAGGACTGAAATTAATTATTTGAACGTATCCATAGCCCTATAGAATAAAAATTTATTTCGAAAAAAAAAAAAAACGGTTACAAACAGTAACATATTATACATGGTTGTATTATAAATATCATATGGAGACAAAAAAACTGAAAATATACCAGGTGTCCCATTTAAAGATCGAAGTTTATGTCACTTCCGGTGAATCCGGAAATTGCATGAAGTTGAGTTACTTGTAAAAAAATGCAGTTTCATGTATTAAACAGATCCTTCAGATTTCATTCCATTCTATCCGAAAACAAAAAAGTTATAGGGGCGAGCCACCTTCCGTGGACATCCGGTATATGCGAATTTTTGAGTCAAAGTTGGAACGCATTCTCCTCCTGCGAATATCTCAAAAACAATTGATACAGCGTGAAAAATAGTGGAATTCAAAGTTGTGGAGCGGAAAATTATCTACAACTTTTTTTCGATTTTTTTTCTATTCACAGTTTTCGCACAGTAGATAGCCAAACGAAAATTATTTACATACATATAATGGGACAGATGCACGGAAAAAATTAATTGACCAGATTATGTAGAGGTATTAGATGAAATATTAGAACCAGTCCCATAAAAAAAAAGGAGAATAAAATTAATAATGTGAATTGCTAATGTATTTAAATCTTTTACAATGTACATTATATTGAATAAATATTATCGATCATGTGAATAAATATTGAAATGAAGAAAGCAAATATTTTACATGTTCTCCCGAATTCACCCTGACAATTATCCCCCATCCCTCCATTACATTTGCCCTCTCCTAGCCCCCGTTCATCGTGCCTCAATTTTTTATCCCTGCCAATGACCCCTCATTTTCCAACAAATTTCTTCGGAAATCATATCTCTGCTACTCGTTTACCTTGCCACTGTTTTTGTTCCTTTCCTCAGTCTCATTGTATTCGAAGAATTTT
The DNA here is from genome assembly GCA_018342105.1 of Gonioctena quinquepunctata. Classification (NCBI taxonomy): domain Eukaryota; kingdom Metazoa; phylum Arthropoda; class Insecta; order Coleoptera; family Chrysomelidae; genus Gonioctena; species Gonioctena quinquepunctata. Next base: position 214,689 of record JAFIRS010001856.1, on the reverse strand, counting down.
CGTTTAGCTATCTAATGTGCGAAAAATATTGTTGATGGGAAAATAACTGAAACAAAATTTGTAGACAATTTTTTGCTCTACAACTTTTAATATAACTATTTTTCATGTAGGATCAATTGCTTTGAGTTATTCGCAGAAGGAGCATGCGTTCCAACTTTGACCAAAAATCTCGCAAAAATATTGATCTCACAGAAAAAAATAATCAAACATAACGAAAGACCATTCAATTATGTCGCGTCCGACAAACCGTATCATGTGAAGAAAATAACGCTACTATAACCTCATGCAGAAAAAAAAACCCTGCCGACTGAATTAGAAATATAATCTCATTTCATTGATTCAAAACAGTGTCTGCCTTGTCAGACATTCCCTGTCAACAATATCACATGATATCTCATAAAAAAGTATAGACGAATTATGAGAATTTATAAGGATCTATGAGGAAAGTCAGTGGGAGATTAAAGCCGGTTCTGGGTCTCTCCCTACCACTATGACGTCACGTGTGACCTTGAATGATTGCAGGTGTGCAATGTGCGTGTGCTCGATCTTGAGATTTGTCATTGACTTTTGACATTGGGTCTCGACGACTTTGAGATTTGACCTTCAGTTTTGACCCCTTATTTGATCTTGAGATTCATAACAATGGGTTTTGACTTCGAGATTTGATCTTGAGTTTTGATGTTTAGGCAACCTTGACATGTGATCTTGATTTTTTCGTTTGACCTTGACTCAAGTTGTGGCGTAGGCATACATATTCTGTGAGGTCATGACCTTCATGAATTCTTGCACTCTCCAAGCGAGGAAGGTGATCATCCTGTGAGAGAGCTGGGAGTGAACTGCGAAAATTGATGAGTGTGTTGATGGTCAAGTGCGCAATGACCTTCACACTCCCATCTACTAAAAATGGGGTGGGGATGTCTCTTATAAAAATGTGTGAAGTCGTTGTTGAGAATTCGGATGTTGGATAATATCATAAGAGTGAATACAGAGTACGAGAAGTGGTGTCTCAATTCAGTGAGTGTATTTTTTATCAGTGGAAATAATATATATATTTTTTCATACAGTCCTACTATGTCTTCTCTTTCAAAAGTTGTGGATTTGAAGAGAATTAATTCTTCAATAATTGAGCAGAGGGTGGGAGTTTTTGAACCCATTACCCATCGGTAAAACTTTCAACATAATTTGTATGACGATTCGTAACACTCGTTTTGGTATATCTATTCTGATGATATCACGTGATGATAATAATATTCATTCAAATCATGGTTGTCAAAAAGTATTTCAGATGAATTCAATGCGGACAGTGTCAGTTGCATTGATGCTTCAGATTTCAAATATCACTAACATATTTGGGTCAGAGTCCACAAGTATCAGGGGGTTCAAGAACTCGACCTCTAGTAGAATTCAACTTCATTGAATGTTAATATTGTTAATATGTTGATAGTTAGGATATAGTGATTTTATGTTGAATATAGATATTGCTCTACTAAAAAAATAACATTCAGTGTAGAAGTAATATATTTGGAGCATCACATTTTTCTCATGTGAGTAAAATTATTTGAATATCAATGGAATATATTAAATTAAAAATTAAATTATTAAATTCTAGAACATGTGGTCGCACTATGCCAGCCAACATTGGGTGGGAGCCGTCGACATCATTACAGCCATCGAGAGACTACGTTCCTATCTGAAAGCTTTGGTTGAAGATGCCCTCCATGCTATAGTCTATGATTTGAATGTTTGCTTCGATGAAGATGAAATCCGAAGATGTGCACATTTATCCGAGAAGAACGACAAGGGTGCAGTACTTATATGATCATGTAGATATTTGATATGAAATAAAACATAAATTTACAAAATCTTGTCAATTTATTTTTCCATTACACATAAACATCATTGATATACTCAAAAATATTCAGATATAGCACAAAAATGAAATATTGAACATTTCAAAGTGAATAACGAATAGAGCAATCCAATGCATTGTAAGTCAAGAAGGTGTCGTGTATAATGAGTGCATAGACTTTGGTGTTGCCTGGTAATTTAGTTTTTCTTGTTTCGACCTCCAGCTTGATATCCACTGTAGATGATTTTGTAGCATTCGGTTGATGTTAACAATCAATGATGAAAAGGAGATTATGTTGAAATTCCTCAAGGTCCATAAGAGGTTCACTCATATCTTTGTCATAATCACTACGTTGGAAGTCCTCATATGCATAGTAAGCTGAAGAGAATAGTTTTTTATCAAAGTCCAGGTTCCAACGCTCATATGGGTGGACTTCAGAGTTCAAATACACTCGGATGTTATTTATGTCTGCATTTATGAATTTTATCACATCCAGTGTTCTATTTTCGGATGCGTTGGTACTTTGAAAATCAATAATTATGAAGCGAGGTGTTTCCAAAGTGTTGGTTATTTTTATTGCCCATATGTCTGGAGATGTGCTACGCAATGAGGGTAATTCATAAAGATCTCACATACAATAATCCAACTTGATTTTTGAATTCGGACCACTCTTATTTATTCTACTGTATAATTTGAGCTTCTGCTTGTCATCGGAAACAGCATGTTTTATGTTACATTCAATCTTTGTAATTTCCAAATATATGAATTCTTGAATGAGCGAGCTATAATCAAAATCAGTTCTTGTTTTGCATTCAGAATGCTCTTCTTATAATCCTCGGCAAAACCCATCAAATATTTGAGGGAAGTTTTTCACTGAAAAAATGACTGGGTCCATCAATGATGTGTTGTTTTGTGTCGGAAAGTCCCCATCCAGTTGTCAAAAGTGAGAATGTGATTGACCAAATGAAACCATATTCTCCATTGTGGATGTTATGCCTGGTTTTCGAACAACGGCAACTTGCTCACCATCCATTTCATAGCGGATCTCATCGAAGAGAAATGCCAAAGCATTGTTCGAAAGATAGCATACTTTGTTCACTTCATTTGGTTTGAGTTTTCCCTCAATATTAATGAAATGAATTATTACATCTTGATTGTTGATTCCAATTCGGATTTCATCTGAATTCTTGAACAATGGTGATCCGTACGGTTTATAGGTATGCTCGTGTAGACTTATGAGAGAATGATCGACAACTGGTTTATTGAAAATATTCAATTTGTCACTGTTTGCTTCGAGTACCATTTTATTGCTGCCTTCGAATTCTGAGTCCAATAGATTTAAGAAAATCAAGATCTTCCACTGACAATGTACCTATGTCTTTGCCGTTCAGCAAACACTTGTGAAATGACCTTCTTTCTGGCGAAGCTTTTCTTTTTGACGATATTTGATGGATGACGATCTTTGTTTGGTGAAAATATTCCGTATTCACTGTTTCGTCGTTTGTTGTAGCAAAAACCCATTACATTCGTTTTTGTAATTTCTTCAATTTCAATATGACAAATATTTCTTCCACACTACCGAAATCAATGAGATTACTTCGATGATCACATAAGCGCAGAGTAATGTTGTCGATGAACTGACGTCCTTTCGGGCTGATGGACATATAAATAATGTTGTTCGGTTCTTTTGTCATATTATAGCCCGGCTCAACATCAACATCAACATCGAATGAAAAAAGAATATGATTATCTTCGTCATTCATGTATGATCCTGGAATGATGTTGCAATCCAATCGAATGAGTCTCATGGGTACAATATTCACAGAATATATAGATTTATGCATGCCATTTGCACTGAATTTTTTTTTCTCGAATCCCAACCGGGATGCTATTGAGTTTTTATGTCTCAGGTCCACCACATACTTTGATTGCATCATACATTTGAATATATTATTGTTTGCTCGAAGGCTGAACAATTCATCCAGTGTGGTGTCATCATGTTTCGCGCTATGAAATACTTGCAATTTAAGTTCTCGTTGGATAACAGCATTAATTTCTTCCATCTCATATGCACCACTAGGTATTTCAATATCATGTATAGTACTGACTGTGAGGGCTTTATCTACGGGAATGAAAAAAGTGATCAAGTTGTTTGTTTCCGTGACATTGTGGATTGTGTGGCATCCATAAAATCCCAAAAGCCCCAATCCATAACTGGTGTTCTTATCCAGCTCAATGTGTGGGTAGACGTCTGCACTCAAGACACTGGATCCAGCAGCTTGTAGCTCGAACTTTCGTGACATTGCATTCATGTAATAACAAATCATTTTATTGTTGTTCACAACACATGTGATATCATTTTCTTCGTTTCCTCGGCGGCATTGTGTGTCCTAATTCAATTTGATTGTTATTGGCGCCAATATTACAATCATAGATGGTGTAATGACAGCAAAATAGTTTTCGAGGTATGGGTCCGTCATTCACATCACTGGAATTTGATGTTGCAACACTTGCATTGTCCATTTGATGTTCATAGCAATATTTATATTTCAAAATATAAATATCCCCTTGAAGGTGTTTGGGTAGTATTTCCCGAGCCGATGCAATTTCATTAGCTGCACAATAAATCATGACCTCTCTGGGCATATTTGCAAGTTCACCTTCACTCATTTTTTCAAGTTGCGTAATCTTCAATATGCGATGAGGGAATGCCTCATTCTCTTGATAGCCTCTCGTTCCATTTCTGGCGTGAAATCCATTTTAGTTTTTTCAGGTGATGAAAGAGAAAGAAACTTCAAGCATTAGTGTCCACACACAACTGTATTGTATTTCTGCTCACGTTCATAATCATACATAATTTTTTCGACTGTATGTGTTTCTTTCCGGAAGTAATGGACCAACTCCACTAGTGGGGGTAAATCTCCAAAACTGTCGAAATATGTTACAACTCTTCCAATTTTCCTGTATGCCACCCAATGTGTTCTTCGACCGCTGATTTCAACCAAATTGATGATGGCTGTTCCATGATAATGAGGTAATGGGGTGTGCAAATTATCACGCATGAACACACCAGATGTCAGATCGATATCTGTGAGAGGTTCAAGAGGTAGGGCATCAATTAGTTTTTTGATGTATATGGTTAGAGGTAGATACCGAGGCCTTTGCGATATGGTTTCAAGAATATACCACTACCCTTTTTTCCTCAAGCTATCGCCTCCATCTTTCTGTCATGGTATTCCCCCTCTTTCAGATCATTTTTGCTCGCACCAGCCAAACCACCCAATGCAGAGAATCCGGCAAAAATTGGTATCAATTCCACCAACTTTCGGAATAGGTATTATGCGAGGGGTGCGAATTTGTTTCTTTACACCTTCTGCTTTTAGATATTTACGTGCCGCTTTCAATGCCATTGTTGTGGCCATTTTTCTATTGATTTCCACGTATTGATTACCTCCAGCTCCATGTAATTCATCCCGAACGTTCCGTACAATTCCTGCTCCGAATGCTACTTTTCTGATTTTATTTCGCCCATTTTTCTTCGATGATTTATTTTTTCTCCTTCGTTTGATATTGTCTACATCACATACCGGAACGCCTTTTTGCCTCCATTATGTTGGTGACGAGTAGAGCGGCTGCTCTCTCACGAATGCTTGCGTCCTTCGATTTGACCCTATTCTAAGCACTGTATTCAATTTGTTTGTCTGCTCTATGTCTAGCTTCAATATCGTCGAAATTCTCCGAATATTGAATGTTGTGTGTTTAACAGGCCCCTTTCCAATTTATTGATGCCTGGACCGTTGCGTGCTAATCGTTTTTGTAATTTAGTTCTGGGTCCACAATATTGATATCCTCCAGGTAAATGCAATTCAAATGGTAGCTTAATAATTAACGAATTCACAAATTATCGACTTTTTTTTTATTATTCGATCTGCTGCTTGTACGTCTGCTCCGTATGGTGGTAGACATTCAAATGAAATGTATCTCACGCATCTTCCATTGATAAGTATCGAACCGTCAAACAATGCGCATTATCAAGCAGAAAGAAGAGTTTGCAGTAGATAATTTGGATGAGAAAATCGAGACTGGATTAAATGAGGCGAACTCCTTGAGACATGGCCCACTACTTCCATCATCTGTTCGCTCGCTAATCATCGGTCCATCAAGTTGCGGAAAGACAAATTCTATGATATCTCTACTGACACACCCACAAGTTTTGCGATTTGCAAACGTTTATCTGTATTCAAAGTAATTCAAAATATGAATACTTGCGCAATGTATTAGCGCCAATGGAAGGATTGGGTTTTTTCACATTCAGTAATAATGCAGACATTGTGCAACCATCTGACGCCAAACCAAATTCAGTTTTCACTTTTGATGATGTGATTTGTGAAAAACAATTTATCATCCGATCATATTTTTGTATGGGACGCCATAAAGATGTTGATTGCTTCTATCTTGCACAGACCTATTCATGAGTTCCCAAACAGCTAGTGCGTGACAATACTAACTTCATCGTCATATTCAAGCAAGACGAGATGAACTTACATCATATTTTCTCTGATCACGTCTCACCCGATGTCACATTCAAAGAATTTCAAATGATGTGCGTGAATTGTTGGGATGGTCAGTATGGATTCCTTGTCATTGATGAAGATCAAAAAGTATGTGATGGACGATATCGCAAAGGATTCGATAGTTTCATTCCTTGATAACTCAATTCGAAAAGACTTCATTATTCATCGAACTGCGTCAAGGTCACTACAATAAACTCGTCATCGGAATGAAGAATCTCTTGCGAGATGAATGTGTAGAAACCAGAATGGATTCTTAACGTCAACTAGTTCAAGCGAACGAAGGAGTTCGACAAAAATTCAATTCCATCAAAAGTGGAAATGTGGAAGAAAAGATTGCCCTTGAAAAACTTTATGATCCTATCACAAAACCACCGATGCTCTTTCTTCTGCTGCTATTGTGAAACCGTCTACATCTTCTCGATCCATTCGAACCAGCACTGCCATTGAAAAAAAACATTCTGTCGGCAGTGATGCATCATTTTCAGGTATTGATAATGAAACCATCAAAGATGTGGATGGCGAGAAAATAGCTACAATTACCCTATTCGATACCTACTTCATCAATGACGAGTTCACGAGATTTGGAATCTTTCAGCAATGGTTTGAGACCAAAATAATATTTGCAAAATATTAGAAATGGCAATAGTGCATATGATGCGACTAATGGTGTGAGGGTAGATCCTTCAACACAAACACTGAAAATGGGAAATCTAGAAGTCCATTTTGATGATGGAAAATTTCCTTTTGGGATGGTACTATGCAATTACGTCAATATTCTGGCACTTCAGATTTATATAACTTGATATTCCTCAAGAAACCGCCTGGAGTAGGTGATGCAAAATTTCGAAACACATCTGAAATTTTGGATTTTACGAAAGCATTGTACGAAAGGCATGGAGTGAAAAATGGAATGAGATATAAAAATTCAAAGAAATATCAAGAAGTCACAAAGCCACTATTGAAATCGAGAAATACATCCAATACACTTCTGAATCAAAGCGGCAGGGGGATGAAAAAATCAAAGTCACAGAAAGTGTTCACATCAAAACCGAAGAATTATGTATACTGGAATAAACCTAAAGAGTTAGTGGTTCGTTTGCGATTGTTAATTGCTTCGAAAGCATCCGGTCATACAGGACATGAAAATGAGATCATATCAATAATAGAGGAGCTACGTGAAGAAGGTTATATATTGATACAACTATATATTGATACAACTATATTGAAGAATGACTTATAATATCAAACGTCATATTGTGGACGAGTTACATAAGCCATCTCGTCGTAACTTCCAGAGAAGATAAACTGTCGTCAAAGGCCAAAGAGAATTGTGGCAGAATTTCAACCTTATGCCAATATTAATGAAGGTTATTGATACATTTTGGTGGTCATTGACTGTTACTCTAAATATTCGTGGACAAAACCAGTCAAAACAAAAATCGGTAATGAAATAACTGATGCCATGGAGATGCTATTGGGAGATGCCCAATATTCTCCGAAACATGTGCAAAGTGATCAAGGAAAGGAATTTTACATTAGCAATTTTTCGTCATTGATGGGGCGAAAAAATATCAATAATTATTTCACTCCCAGTACTACAGAAGCATCTATGGCTGAAAGAGTGATTCGATCAATCAAAACTTGGATGTATAAGGAGTTTTCAATGAATGGAAATCATAAATGGTTGGAAAACCTTCCAATCATAACACATAGATATAACCATAAAAAACATCGTACAATAGGTATGAAACCCATCGATGTTAAAACTACTGCAAAGTTGAAAATCATCAAAAAGAAAAAAGGAAAAATGATGAAGAAAATCAAGGCAAAATATCGAGTGAATGACATAGTTCGTATTAGCAAGTATGAAAATTCATCAGAAATGGGTTATGAAGCCAACTTCACCAGGGAATTATTCAAAGTCGTCAAAGTCAACAGCACATATCCACCAACATACATTTTCGAAGACATGGATAAGAATCCCATTCAAGGCTGCTTCTATAAAGCTGAATTGCAGAAAACTCAAAGTCCTGACGTGTACCTTGTCGAGAAGATATTGAAGAGAAAAGAACAAAAAGTTTTTGTCAAATGGTTAGGTTTTCCCAATGAACACAATTCATGGATCTCAAAGAATGCTATTTTTAACCGACGAAACCAAAAAGGAGGAGGTTCTCTATTCGATCCGTATATTTTATGTTTTTCCATCATGTTTTTTTATATATGATCACGCATAACTTTTTACCGAGGCGTCCGATTCCGATAATTCTTTCTTCAGTGGATAGGGTGTATATGTAATTTAAAAGATGAAATCCACCCCTAAGGGTAGCGAAATGAATAATATTGATCACTCACCCTCTGAATTCTGGTCCGTTAACCGATTCTATCAGGCATAACTTTGTACTGGGTTCTTCGATTTGGATGATTCTTTTTTAATAGATAGGGTATACCTTATATTTGAATTTCAAAAGGAATTAGCCACCCTTACGGGTAGAAAAATAGGGGATAATTGGTTTTCCACTAGTGAACATTGGCACACACATACGTAGTTGACAATGACAGATCGCTACTGACATTACTCTTGTTCCGTCAAAATCAGTATATTTTATGAGAGGATGGAATGATACACAAAGTAATGAAATAAACTAACCAGAACAACGAAAATAATTTATATTACAACAACTAGTAGAAGTAGATAATCATATTATTCAACTGGTAATAGTTGAAGTGAGGTGTGTAAGTAAGTATTTTGGAAGTAATAAAAAAACAAGTAGGTAGTAATTGGTAGATTTTAGCCACAAAAAAATTAAAAATGAAAACTTTTTAACAAAAAATTTAACCGACGAAATACGGAACTGAAAAGTAAAAACTTTTCAACAAAAAATTAAACCGACGAAAAAATCAACCGAAAAGCAAAAATTAAAATAAACCTTCTTAGTCTACATGATAATTGAGCTCCTAAACTAATGTAAGTAACTGATTTTGAGTCGGCGCCAAACAAACTAGCAATTGAATTAGGTGAAGCGTAAAATGATGGCAGCGAATTGCACGGCTGCGTTTTGATGACTTCTTTCATAGATAATGATCTTCGATAATTGTTAATTTGGCGCCGACTCAAAATCAGTTACTTACATTAGTTTAGGAGCTCAATTATCATCTAGACTAAGTAGGTTCATTTTATTTTTTGCTTTTCAGTTGATTTTTTCGTCGGTTTAATTTTTTGTTAAAAAGTTTTTATGTAATATTTCTATATGATGTAATGTTTCGAAATAATGAACTAGTTTGTGCTCCAAAGTATATTTTTTTTGATTGCTCGCAGTGTTCTGCATGTACACACAACTCACACGTGCACATTCAAAATGATCAATTCAAATTCATTCATTGAAACAATCAATACATATATGAGAAATTGAAGCTATTCACCATCACCATCACCATCACCATCAAATGTCATTTATAGTCTTCCTTGCCTAAACTGTGATAAAATTTATATCGGTCAGACGAGTAGGAATTCAACAGGCCGCATAGCATCTCAAGAGAGTGATTGTAAAATGAAAATAAAATAGTTGTGCGTTAGCTGAACATAATATTAACTCTAATCATTTCAGTAACTTCAACAACCCTTCAATTTTAGCAGTAGAAAATAACTACCATAAAAGGAATTTCCTCGAAATGGTATACATAAAAAATGAACCTCATAGCATGAATACACGATCTGATATTTCCAACCTAAGTGTTATTTACAATTACTTGTTGAAACTTGATTAAAACTGAATTTTTTGAAAGTTAAAAAATTGCTCATTATTTCTTGATTTTTTCTCTCATTTATCAATTTTTGTCATATAGATTGGTACTATTCCTTCTGTTTTGTGGAGAAAACACATGTTTGTCCCATGACAATTCGACATTGACATATGACACTTGACACCTTCTGTCTTGCACTTCCTGTCATCCACCATTTCCATTTTCAGTCATGCTTTAACCATGTGGTATTTGTCCTGTCAAATTAAAATTGTTATTTTTGAATTATGTTCTCAAACAATATGTGCTTTTAATACCGTTTAACTTTCATCTATATTACTAGCAGTGCTTCATAGTGATATGATTTTGAAAAGATACTCAATCACACAATGGTGATTAGATCGTTGTCTTCACCTCACCTCACCTTTGTAAGTTCATTTAAATTTGTTTAAAATCGTATTTCACAATTTGTGTTTTCCTTTTTTCACAGCTGTCTTGATAATGAAAATGAACATTTTCGAAAGCTTGACAAAATAAAAAAGAGTTTTTCTTCTTTCACTGGCCATTAAATTTGACTGCAACCTCAAGGAATATCCTTTCTACCAAGTTTATTTCAAATTCATAGTTATATATATATATATATATATATATATTTGTATATATAATATTCAATGTAATCATTTCATTTGAAGTGTGTTGGTTGAATCAGTCACACCACACAGCTGTAGACCACTATGAAACGAGTAATGATAAATGAAAATAATAATGAAACCTAGATTTCCTATATCATGCATTAGCTATTCTAATCTGGTCTGATACAATGCCATTGAATGCTTCGAAAGTTTCCATCCAGAGTTCAAGCATATTCCAACAAATTCAAAATAAAACATACAAGCTTCATTAATTTTTTTATTTCTTCCAAATAATCCACATGAGAAGACGTCATCATTATTTTTTTAAGTAGATCATATATTTTTACATATACTGAGGATCTTAAATCACATGTTGGGTTGGCAACCAGACGCTGGGAACACTCAATAATAGTTGATCAGATGTCCATCGATTTGGCAGGAAGGTGTTTCTCTGGTCCATAATCTCTGTTTTGAAATATTCACACCGTGATGGTCTCCATATGGACGGTGCATCCATGAGTGGATGCATTTTTCTTCTCCAACTCTTCAGTCGTTTTACATAGATCATCATATTTTCCATCGAAAGGGGTCTGGAGTTGGATAATTTTTTTTTGCAGTAACTTCAACACATCCCCAGATATATCTTCAAACATTGATCGCATGGTAGTATTCGTGGCTTCAAGAATTTACTGCTTAACCACATTGAGTTTTTCTTCGAAACGATGTGACACTCGTGGTGGTGGTGAAGCATTAGCACATTTCTTTTGCGACCAAATTTGTCTATATCCTTGTTGCTTATCCTTCCACTTATATGGACAAATATACACTGATCATTGTTGTGACAAGATCTAAAGATATATATAATCCTCTGACATGAACAAAACATGAATATCAGACACACGACCGCTTCGCGGTCTAGCATTTTTTAGGCTGCAATTTTTACCCCGCGTAAACATGAATGTCAGATACAAGACCGCTCCGCGGTCGAGTGGTGCATGGACACCACCGTTTCGCGGACTTGCGAACACCGCAAGTAAAAAAACTGTGGCTGCGGCGCCAAGACCGCTCCGCGGTCAATCGAAAAGAAATAATGTCTAAATTTGTGATTTCTTCTCAAGTTAGCCAAATGAAATCAGATGTAGGTAATGGTTGTGACATACTATGTCCATATAAATTTGTAGCATCCAAATATGAAATGAATGATGATTGCTCATTGGGATCGAAATCAGGCAGAAACTGATTATTTGCTATATGCTTCCTATCGCTACATTGACTTATACCTCCACGAATGCCTTTTTTGGAAAAAATTATCATATCAATGTCAGTTAGCAGTTCAAGTTCAACATTTGTATATTTCAACATTGCATCCCAAGATAATCCAGGTGCAGTATAATATTAAACTGGATCCAACTTATATGTATCTAAACAAATCCGTCTAAAATTCTCGAACGTATCACACAGCAGTAGAACATCAGATTTTAAATATAAATCCGATTATTCTCCAAGAATCTTACACTCAAATAGTTTCAAAACACGTTCGGCTCTCATATAATCTTTCTCTGATACATGTTCCTCATTCAAATTGCCATAAAACTGATTTTTTGTCGGTAAATTAGGATGATCCAATTTATTGATGTTGTCCACAAAACTATATGGGAAAACACCTGTCTGCCTCATTGAATTGAATTTTTCTTTATCGGAAAAACATTTTATCATCTTCACACATTGCTTATCACACAAATTTGAATCCAACTTGTCCAATGAACTTGACATGAACTTGAAGCTATCTATGAATCTCATTTTCAATTTTTTTTTATTTTCCCTTTTTTACTTTGATAGCTATGTGTGTAGAAATGTTTTTTAAACGGAATATATTTTTTTTCAGTTTGGGGAATAACATCAACCTTATCTTTTTCCTCATACGATTCTTTAATGAACATATGGCAATCATAACCACTCATATTATGGCATATAATGAGGATGAAATCTGGTATTTTGAAATTCAAATTACAGGAAGAGTGCGCGGCTGGATATCTTCTTCTCCCCGTGAGATGGCAGTGGTCTCTTACTCTAACATCCCCTTCTGTGGAAGGTTTTTCACATATACCACAAGTGGTGGCATTATGAAATTCCCTCTCCTCTTCTGGGGTTTCACATACCTCAAATGATTATTATATATATTTCTTATCTCTTCTTCTATTCGCATAGTGAAATTTTTTGCCGCATCAGCACCTCTATATGGAACAAATTTTGTTAATTTATCATCAAAGGAACATTTTATCAGATAAGCAAATGAGTAAACTTCAGAATCGATTCAAAATCTGCATAACTACAAAAGGTACATTCATTTTCCTTTCGAAATTTTCAAACATTGATGTATTTCGGCAACCATTTTTCCATATTCATTGATTCTGAAATCAGATTGCGGTACTGTTGTACATACATGATTACAATCATGCATCTGGTGACGCAACAGTAATCGCTCATTCGAAAAGTACAATAAGCATCCATCACAGAAATATTTTTTGTGTTCATGAGTTCAAATAAAAAAACTATCCAATTCTTTATAAGTACAGAGAACAAGTTAAAGAAGAATGAGAGAAAATAGTAAAACAAGGTATAATAGAAAGAAGTAACAGTAATTACATAAACCCTATCGTAGTAGTTGTAAAAAAGAAAGGTGATCTTAGATTATGCTTAGATGCTAGAGAACTGAATAAAATAACAATTCCACACTATGAATCTCCTTCAAATATAGAAACTATTTCTGGTGAATTAACAAATGCAAAAATATTTTCTAAAATAGATTTAAAACACAGTTTTTGGTTAATACCACTGCATGAAAATTCTAGAAATTATACTGGTTTTTGTATAGAAGGTGTTGTATATAGATTTTGTGTTGTTCCATATGGTTTACAATCGGCTTGTCCAGCATTAGAACGAGTATTACATAAAATACTTGACAAATATGAAAATTTTGCTTTACATTACATTGATGACATCTTATTATATTCTCAAAATGGAACAATACATAAAGAACATTTGAAAAAAATATTTCACATACTAGATGAAGCAGGGCTTGAAATAAATATAGATAAATGTAAATTTTTCCAGCAGGAAACTAGTTATCTGGGTTACAAAATAGATGAAAAAGGTGTAGAAATGGATCCTGAAAGAATTAAAACCATTAGAGAGTATGTCAGGCCACATAATTTGGGAACTCTTAGAGGATTTTTAGGAATATTAAATTGTTTTAACAAATCAATTCCAGACCTAAGTAATGAAGAATGACCATTAATATCACTTTTAAAAAAGAATGTTGAGTGGAAATGGGGAGACGAACAGAAAAAAGCATTTTCCGAATTAAAGGATATATTTATTCAAAATTTAAAAATATTTCATCCCAACTATGATGAACCTTTTGTATTGAGAACTGATGCATCTATGTTGTGATTTGCAGGAGTTTTGATACAAGTTCAAAATGGAAAAGAAGTTCCAATATCTTTTGTTTCTAGAATTACTAAAAAACATGAACGAAATTATTCTGTTACGGAATAAGAACTGGCAATTGTTATATTTTGTATTACTAAATTGAGATTTTATTTACTGGGAGCAAAGTTCTATATTGAAACTGATCATGAAGCACTTATATTAATTGTAAATTGCAAATATGCAAGTAATAGAGTACATAGATGGGCATTATTACTGCAAGAATATAAATTTGAAATTAGGCATATACCAGGAAAACAAAATTTGATCACAGACACTTTAACGAGAATGAATATGGGAAAAACTGGTAAAAATAGGGATAAATATTTTTAAAAATAATATAGGTTTATTTTCTGACATTCAAATTAGGCAAGATCAGTATAAATTAACAAATAAAGAAAAAAGAGGAACAATAAACAAAAATGGTATAACAATAAAAATAGTAAATGGTGAAAACTATACGTTATCACAAAGGAATTGGCAGAACAGGTGATTACATATATACATCAGAAATACATACATATAGGGATTAGAGAAGTTTGGTTTATATTAAGAGTTATAATAAAAAAAAAAAAAATAAAAATGAAACAAAAAGTATTAATACAACAAAACCTTTACAAATAATATCAATAGATTTTGTTAGTAATTTGATACCAACTTACAACAATAATAAACATATTTGTAATAGTGAATCTTTTTTCAAAATCCATCAAAATATATTCTACAAAAAGAACTAATTTCAAAACTGTTAAAAATCTCTTGACAAAATTCATAGTAGAAATAGGAAAACCTGAACAAATTATTTTAGATAATGCTACATACTTTACTAATGAACAAATGAAAAATTTCTCACAGAGTGTGGGAATACAATTGAATTTTACTAGTACTAGACATCCATCATCGAACCCAACAGAAAGATATATACAGGAGGTAATCAAATATTTGAGATTGACGTGGCAGCAAAATCATAAAATATGGGATGAAAAATTAGAGATAATAGAAAAATATTTTAATGAAGTACTATTACCTAGTACTATTACGAAAGAATGTCCTATATACATTATGGCAGGAAGAATGCCTGAAAGAGAATGGACTATGATTGAAAGAAATATGCAAGAAATAATATATAAAATAAATGTAAGAATTAAAAGAAATGCTGATAAATATATAAAACAGGAAAATAAAAGAGGAACTGAGAGGACAAGATTTAAGAACGGAGAATTAGTCATCATAAAACCATTAAGAATACCAAATAAAAGACTAGGTATTTGTGCAAAACTATGAATGCCATTTGAAGGACCTTATGAGGTTGACAATGAGAATGCTATAAATAGCTATAGGTTAATACATCCTCAGACAAGACAATTGAGAGGAATATTCAATATTGAAAATACTATATTTGTTAACGTAATACCGTAATAGCGTAATACCTCTGCAGACATTAATTTGAAAAATAGCGTTAATTATACAGATAATATCAAGCAACTAGTGGAATCCAGAAAAAATGGGAAAGAATTCAAGAAAAACCTCAAGTTGAAAAATAAAAAAATTGGGGCTCAAAAAATAATTTGCCCCATTATTTATGTTTCTGATTTTGAATAATTGAATATAAAATTAAAAATTGAATATTCCAAACAGGAGGTGGGTTTGGAAGTTTTGATGGTGTTTCCGCTTGATTGATTCGACTAAAAAAAAAAGTTATGGTTTTGTTGTGAGATTTAGTCGGAATATTTTTTATTTTGTTTGGTGTACAGTTATGAATTCTGTTGGAATTGAAAAATGGAGGATTTGAAAAGATAGGTTGAATGGCGGAGTACTATCAACTGGTATTTCGAACCTATATTAAAATCTTGAACTTGCGAACGGTAACTAGCATATTTCTTTTATGATATTATATAGTTGATAACATGATGTACGTGGGCAGAATACAGGTGACTCCTCCATGAATCTTCGTGCATAGAATCTGCATGGAAAAAATGTTGTTGTCGATATTGTCCCTTTGTCTTTTATATGGTATTCATGAAAAAGGTGAGTGTACTGTAGGCTAATTTGGTACCCTGAAAAAAAACTCAATCTAGAAATCAAGAGAAGATGAAAATCTGTGCACCCGATTGCCGGTACGGTCAGGTTGATTCTTTTCTGGGGGCTGAGGGATATTTAATCTCTCGTTCAGAGAGGGTAGGTAGGCAGGTGGTGCGGGGGGTAATTACCAATGAGTTTCCAGGTAATATGATTACAATTGGTAACAATGGTTTTCTCTAAAGACTTTCTAGACGGTGTGGTGTCACCCAATCAAAAAATTGCACAAGTAACCCCTTCACCACACTTACTTCACACCTATATGCGCATTTCAACAACTAAGATTTTTTTTCCTGCTTTATTCAAACGTCGGCCTATTTCTGCTACCAAGGCTAAACCGACGCCGGTGAGCACACTCCTCCCAACCGGAAATTTTTGCCGAATCCTCTGTTGTTTCAGAGGAAGGGTTCTTTAACGAGCTCAACATCCATGAATTCGAGACCGACATCTTAACGCCCTCTCCCAAGGACGGCATATCTATCGTCTTATCTCGTGCTCATTGATTAGACGCCTGCAGCTGCGAATATGCTACTACGCTCCAGTTGTTCGGACATTTAACGCGGAACTTCCTTGTCCGGTGGTCACCCATTCAAGTGCTAACCACGCCCGACGATGCTTGGCTTCATATATCGATAAGACTCTCGTCAACCTGACCAGCCATCGGTGCAGTACATCTAAGTTATCATCATCAGTAGGTTAACTACACTGAATAAATTGTAACATTTCCGTACAATTTATACCTGGTGTTACTAGTTGGGTTAGTCTGTACAAATAACTGTTACTGGGGATCAAAGAAAACAAAGTAGTATACATAGGCCCGTTATCTTCATTGTGTAAATTTTCATTATGTTTTTAATGGATAACTATACTCAGTGTGTGAAGAACCGATGCACACATCCATCAGAGGCACTAGGAGTATTACATTTTCAGATGGAAAGGAGAAATCACAAGAGAACCTAAATATGCTGCCCAGGTTCTCGGTTTGTACTGTTCATGTGCAAATAAAAAATGTCCAGAAAAAATTCACATGCGTGTTTTTGGGTGAAGTACTGACTGCAACGCTGGAGCTGACATATTCTTTCTCGTGGAATGTAATTTTTAGCTCTAAGAATCCACAATGTGTATGTCAATAGAGAGAGATATTGTGAACGATACAAAATGACACTCATCAAAAAGGGAAAAAAAACTTCCAATAGCAGATGTGTATTCCATCAGTGATCTATACCATAGATCACAGACGTTCCACCCTTCGTGGAAAACGCAGCTTACAATCTGTTTTGTGAGTGGACTCAAATTATCCTTTTTTTATCCGCAAATCGAATAATTATCCGCTAATCGGCAAAACTGCCAGTCATCTACCGGTGATACCCTTGAAACCGTACCGGAATTCGGGTTTGCCTATAAAAATACAAACCTGTAGAATTAACATCCGGTTGAGATCAAACAATCCAAAACAAGATATTCTCTGTGGTTTTGCAGTCATAGGTAACATTATCAATAGACATTGTCTATTTTTCTTATTCCAGTCTGTCCATGTACTATTGCAGAGAAGATCATGAAATCTCTCCGACTGAAAATAATAAACAAAAATGAGTAATAATAATAATAATAATTTCTTTATTTTTACAAATTAATTTGAACCTCAACAGTGTGAAAATAAAAATCAAAAATAGAAAAACGTCAATAAAATCAAGCCATAGTCGAGAAGAAACAATCTGAAATCTCTAGATGTATATAGGAACATCACATACACGTCACAAACAATAATAAGAACATATGAAATATAAATATAAAAATATGACAATAATTAACTATAAAGAAAACGTTCACGTTACAAAACAAGTTACGAGAGAAATTCCTCAACAGTGTAGCAGTTTTTTGACAATAAGAGCTGCCCTAACTTTTGTCTTGAAAATATGTACATTTCCTTAAGCTTTAATGTCATCGGGAAGTTTGTTGTACAGTTTGCATCCCCGTTATTCAATGCTTTTTTGGTAGGGTGCAGTGCGATGTTGACTGGGTAGGAGTAAGTGTGCATTTCGTGTCAAATGGGTATGTGGTGGTCTGTTGGTAGCTAATATGTTTTTGTTGCGGTATACATATGTATATAGTCCTGCAACTGTTGATATTTTCAAGTACTGGAATGTTCCCCTACATGAATCCCTAAAACCCAACTTAGCAATGATCCTTTTTGCATATTTCTGTATTATGAACACTCGACCCACAGAGGAACTTGTGCCCCAGTTCAGTATGCTATATCTGAGGTGAGAATTGAAATTCGCATAGTAAATCGTAAGTAGAATCTCTTGACTGCAGTGATTGGAGAGAAACCTGAGAGAGTAACCAGGTATTTCTGAGTTTTTTTGCACGAATTATCTACTTGTGGCTTCCATTGTAAATTGTTGTCGAAGACAACTCCTAACATGTTGGTTGTTGTTGTGGAATCCAATGATAATTCAGTATTCTGAAACAGACTCACCTCATGGTGTTGTCGTCTTATCATGAATTGAAGCATATTGGTTTTTGTCTCATTCATTTGTGAATTATTTTTCTCAGACCAAGTGATAACTTTACTGGAAGTGCTTTCAGCTGTATTTTCAAGGGAGTTTAGGTCATCCTCAATACCTAGTATATTCGTGTCATCAGCATAACATAAACTGTGAGTGGAAGAATTTCCATTCAGACACACTAACAAATCATTGGCAAAAACTAAATATAATAGAGGCCCCAAAATGGATCCCTGAGGCACACCGTCGGCAATATGTTTTTCGGAGCTTGTATTCTCCCCAATTTTTACTATTTGTCTCCTATTTTTTAGGTAGGAGGTCAATAAATTGAGCGGCAATCCTCTAACCCCATATCTCGATAGTTTTTCCAGCAGAAGACTGTGATTCACGCAATCAAACGCACGTGAAAAATCAATGAACAATCCAAGCACACATTTTTTTTGGTCCAAGGCCGTTATTATTCGACTGTGAGAATCGCAAAGAGCTGTATAGTGCCTTTATTAGTTGTGAAACCATGTTGTGATGGTGATAATAATTCCATCGCAGTAAAATAAGCATTTAACTGCTTTTTCAAATTCATTTCATATAGCTCAGAAATGCTAGAGAGAATGGCTCTGTAGTTATTTTGATCATTTTTATCTCCTTTTTTATATATCGGAGATACACTGGCTCATTTCAAATTATTTCGAAAAATGCCTTTTTCTGTTGACAGATTGATTAGGAAGGTGAGTACAGTGCATAATTCAGAGGAGCAACATTCAATCAACTTGTTTGATATTTGGTCCGTTCCGCATGAGTTGGTGTTTTTCAGTCTATTTATTAAATGTACCAACTCCCTTTCAGTGATGGGAGACCTAAACAAAGTGGAGGCATTGAGTGGGATGTTACTTTCAAGAAATCGAGTATCTAATGAGAAATTTTCAGACAGAGGCTTTGTAAAGTGAGCATTGAATTTTTCAGCTAATATTTCCCCCGTATATTGTATACTGATTTTTGATGAAATTAGTTCATGTTTATTGGTTTGTTTTTTTGTAAATCGTTAATAATTTTTCATGTTGTTTTAGATTTGTTGTCAGAATTAATGATTAATTCATCATGATATTTTCTATTTATAGCCTTTAATTCTTCCCTATATTCTTTGTTAGCTTGCCTACAAATTTCACTATAGTTGGTGTCATTCTTTGCTAGCATATTGAACAGTGAAACTCTATTCTTTAAGTGTTCTAGCTCGGGGGACATCGTTATTTTCGGATCAGATTTCTTCCTCCGTGGTCCGGTAGATACTTTTCTTGATGGAAAAGATATTTCAAAATAATATAATAGAAGCTCTGTAAAAGCCTCATATGCCAAGTTAGGACACTGTTGCGCAAATATCTCTATCCAGTCTTCGTGCTGCAGGTAATCACGGAATCCATTGTTTTTCACATCATTTTCAATGTTTCCCTAGCCGTCGAAAAAAATTTTCACATTCATGCCAATTTTAGTTCTTTCTCTCTCTCTCTCTCTCTATATATATATATATATATATATATATATATATATATATATATATATATACAAAACTAGGGATATTGGGATAAGCAGCAATGAAAAAGTAAACTCTTTAAGGTTCATCCAAGCTTTCGGAAATGTTTATATCCATCATCAGGGAGATACCAATAGATGGAAAAAAAACAATAGTTATACATATTCCAGTGCGAAACATTATGCTACTTACAACTTTGTTGATGTTGGTTTCAATGATGATAAACATATTCATCTAACATAGTGATTCAAGATCAAGGAATAAAACGAAGTTCAAAGTTACTACAACCACATTAGCGTTGTTTAAAATTATATAAATATAAATGTGTACTCTATGTGGTGTGACAAGTGAAACTGACAGGTTAGGAATGAATCTCGCAATTATATTTAAGCTAACGACACCTGATAGGTGTCACTTGGAAATAGGTACAGTGGTGCCAACTGTTAGATTAGTACCAACTGATGTTACCAGGTGGCGGTAATGTTAGAAATAACTTTTTTTTTGTTTTCTTTTATATTACATCACAAAAATCCCGACGATAGAAAAATTTTTTGTCTCTACCATTCCTGGTTTTGTTGTGTGGATTACTAGCAATTTTCAGGATTTGTGAGTAATGATCAGATAAATTGAGGTCTACTACTGCTACATTGTAGGGGTTATTTCTCTCAATTGAAAAATTATCAATGCATGTCATGGAATTTGCCTTTACTCTTGTTGGAATTCTTAAACTGATTTTAATCTTATAAGAGGAAAGCAAGTCTTCCAAAAGTGTTAGGTTGGCACTATCAACCATGAAATTGATATTGAAGTCTCCAGCAATAACTAGCGTTGTTGCTTTATTATCTATGATAGACAGAATCCCGTTGAATAGTACCAGAAATTCATTAAAATCACCGTTAGGTGCTCTATATAATACAATACAAATTATGCTTCGAGTGATTAGCTTCATTCCACAAATTTCTAAAATACCCTCTTTACAAAAGTTAGATAAGTACAGTTTTTCTACTGATACCTTGGATGTTTTGATGCCTGAAACAGATAAACCTATTTTTAAAATAAGTATTACTTCCAAACTTTCCTATGTTAGAGTTAGAGACAAATGTCTCACTGAAATTAGTATCATGTTCTGTATCAATTTACGAGATATTTGGTTAATATTCATTCCTCTATTCTGGATATCAGAACTTCGTCTAAAAAAGAATTTGATGACTCGGTAGCAGAAGAAGATACTGGTTCAGTCACAGTTAGTACAACAGTTTTTAAGACAATATTTTGTTGATTTCGTGATATATGTTCTAGAACTCTCTTCATTCTCTCCATAATTTTAATTTGCTGCCTTTTTGTTTTTTGTCGCTATAAAATTGTATGGAGCAATTTCTATTAGCTCGCCTAAATGTATTTATTCGGTTAAAAATTAGTCTATTAATATTTTTATCATAAAAACTATTGCATTCTGAGATAATAATGAGATTTGTAGAACTTCCAAGACTTAGAATATTCTTCAGAAACAAGTGTAGAGTTTTACTATTGCTTATGTTTGTTGTATTGAACATAACGGAGATTATATCTTCCTGGCCATAGCTGACCGTGTCGTTAAATATATTTTCCGTCAACGTACAAAGTTCAATGTTGTTTTTTATTTTAACATTTATGGTATATGTGGATGTATCCAAGATTTTAGTGATGGCCTTGGGAAACCCTGTCGCATATTGGTCTCCACAGATATACATTTTTCTATGGGGATTAGCATGATTTCGGTCAGTGAAGTCTTCTTCCTCATTGCAGTTGTTTTCGCCTAGTAATGATTGTATTATCTGATTTTCATTATTCGAATTTTCATCTTTTTCGTGTTCCTGGTCAGGGCGGCTGGTAGAGATATGTTCACATAGTTCATTTGACTGTATATCATTTGGTATAGATTGATTTACTATCTCGATTATTTCATTAGAAAGCAGGGCATCATTAGAGGTTACGGTTTTTTGTTTCACATTGTCGACTGTTTGTGTTCCAATACAATTGGTAATTTTTTGCGACTTGAGAGCTTTGATTTCAGTCCCATTTCTTTCATTATTTTCTTTTGCTCGTTAAGCATATCGCTCATTTCCGATTCTGTCCTCATAGCTTCCTCCATTATGTATTCCTTCTCCTTTTTTAGGTTTCCTATATAATTATCTTTTAAGTTTATAGATTGATTTACTATCTCGATTATTTCATTAGAAAGCAGGGCATCATTAGAGGTTGACAGGATTTTTTGTTCCACATTGTCCACTGTTTGTGTTCCAATACAATTGGTAATTTTTTGCGACTTAAGAGCTTTGATTTCAGTCCCATTTCTTTCATTATTTTCTTTTGCTCGTTAAGCATATCGCTCATTTCCGATTCTGTCCTCATAGCTTCCCCCATTATGTATTCCTTCTCCTTTTTTAGGTTTCCTATATAATTATCTTTTAAGTTTCCGTCAGTAGAGAGTTTGTTTATTGTTTACTCTAGTATACTTATTTCATTTTGAAGAGTGTCTGACTAAACGGTTTCGTTTCCACAACATATTATTTTGTTATCAGGCAGAAATTTCACCTTGCTTTTATACTCAGTGAATAAACAACTTTTGTGGTATATGGCCTGATAGTTGGTGCATACATAAAGTGGGCAAGGTTTTGTTTTGCAGCATGAGAAGTTTACACTTTTAGAGCCCATCGTATCAATAGATTGTTACCGTGCTTTGCGTGCGAGAAATTGAGGGCAACGTGGCAACGTCGGTTGGTCGTTGGAGATAAGTTTCCTTTTAGATGTGAGTCCAAAGTCCAATCGCGAGTAAACAGTATAGTGTGAGTGGTATCAGATTCGCTTACAAAAGTATGATTCACACTTACGGCAATGGGAATGTGATTCTAGACGATTCCTCCGCAAGATCTACATTTGATTATTGCAATATTTAATAAAACGATGTATTTGTTTGTCGATGCACAGCACACACAACTCAACACGGTTGCCAGAAGTATACCGGAGTATGCATATAGTTACCCGACTAGGCAAAGCCAAAAGAAGGGTCATGATTTTAGCATGCTATGTATGTTCATCTGTTTCCGCATATCTCCAAACTACTTATCATAATTTGACAATTGAGATATCGTTGGAAGCGTCTTGATTGTTCGCTGGATATGGAGTTGGAGCACCTTTGTAAGTGGCGCCGCAATGGCGGAATCCGGTTAATTAGTCCACATAGTGCAGTTTATCTGTATTTGCCCCTCTGATGAATAGAGTGTTTTTAAAGTTTGAATGTTTTTGTTACAAACGTCAAAACTGCGGTTGCATTGTGATTCGGCCTGTATAACCTTCGAATTGATCCCCGGTTTCGGAAATTGCGCTAGTAACGAATGAAAAGCAGATTTAGACGAGTCGTCTATGAAGCGCGCAAGGCTACATCGAAGTGCTGACCACGTGATTTGCCGGTCATCGAAGTAATTCATTGTCAAGTTGAAAAGTGTTATTCGTGATGAAGCACGTGTTATCCATTACGAGCCACATTGTTGTCGAGAATCAGTCTGTAAAAAAGGAGCAGCATAGGTGCGATCGGGTCACGTGTATCAGGTGCGGGAAATGAAGATATTGATTATTCCCTCATACATGCGAAACCAGGTAGCAGTGACAACAAATCAGTACTCTGTGAATGTCCAATGTTGCAGTAAGTTACACGTATAGAAAACTATTGGATAAATTATGAATAAATATGAAAAAAATATAAAAAATTATATTGTGAACAATTATTCGATTTTTAATGAAATCGGCGGTTCTAAAAAATTCATTTAATCAACAATTAACATTATCAAAATTCAGTGAAGAATTATTTTCTAACGAAATTTTTTTTTTTTGGCAAACAAATATTTCCACATATTTTTCATATTGTTCGTTTACTGTCAGAATTTTACAAAAAAATTATAATTTTGAATGTGTATTACAAAGTAGGTTTCATATTTTTGTTTATATTATTGTAATCATTAGTATGACAAAATTTAATTGTTTATATCAATGTGAAAATACATTGAATACAATAATGTCACCGACAACCCAAATATGCCTGAAGATATTATGAATTAACTTTGAAAATTTCCAATAATATACCATACTAAGTAAATATCAATACTTCTCTTATTGCAATTTGTCAATAATTTTCAACAAGAAAGTAATACTGGTTGTTAATTGATGTACAATAATAACAGACTTTTTTCTTTGGTCACGTTTATAGTTCACGGTAGAAAAACCATGAAATTTTTTATCCGGGGGTGCATTTAAACTCATGTATGTGCACCCTACAATGCAGTAGTGGTCACTCAGAAACTTTTTTCCTTCCCTCACGTCATTTACATCTGATTAGAGGTTATGGGCGGCCGACTCGGTCATTGTCATTCATTTATTATACGCGCACTTTCGAGACTGGGCCTCTCTTTGAAACGAAGCTTCCACCTGCCGATTCACAACACAAATGCCGCATTGACGTTTGCGACTGAAAAATTCAAACTATCACACTTTGTAGACACCCATTTTATCACCCGGCGATAAGTGATACTGTTTATCCGATTCCGCCGCTGCGGCGCTGCACGTTGAACAACTTTCCCATGCTCCAAGTCCATATGCTATGTGACGTCACACTGAGTCCAATATGGCACCCTTCAGAAGACATGAAGTCCAGTATTGGAAAAAATCAAATTTGAAATGTTCCGAGTTGGGTATCAGATGAAATGGCTTAATTAGCACATTTAAAAATTAATATATACATTTCAATATATATATATATATATATATATATATATATATATATATATATATATATATATATATATATATATATATTTAGAAGAGGGTAGTCTCTTGACTGGACTAGTTGAAAAAACTGAGTTTAGGAAACACAAAAAACCAATTTTATGTTTTCCTTTAGGTTGCAGTCAATAGGAAATGGCCATGTAAAGAAGACTCTTTGTTAATTTGTCGAGCTTTCGAAATACTTTATTTTATTATCAAGACATCTGAAAAGAACAAAATCACATTGTAACAATGCTCTTTTTTATGAACTATAAAAAACTTACTAACTCGAGGTTGCTAACAGGAAAATATCGGTGCACATTACAAATAAAATCTTTAAAAATCAGTTTGTAAAAAACATCTTCGACTACTTGAAAATCTCATGTTGAATATGAATTGAGAAAAATCCTAAAGGAAAATTCATATCCAGTAGAATTAATCAACAATATTTTATTTAATTCTGAACAACAAAATGTTAATTTATCAACACAAATAGATAGAAACCCTAATGTCAACAACATAGCCACCAACATTGCCACAAACAATGAAGAATCCTCTACTCACCCAACATTATTAACATATAGAACTTTACCATACATTGAAGAACTAACGCCAAAACTCATAAACATTTTCAAGTCTGAAGGTCTCCGGTTTGCCAAAAAAAACCTAAAAACTATTTCGGCCTCATTTACCAAAACAAAAGTTCCATTAACAATTGTAGAATGTTCTAATGTCATATATAGTATTCCTTGTCTGAATTGTGAGAAAGTCTATATCGGAGAAACCAAAAGGAATTTATCAGGCCGCATTACGTCTCATAAAAGTGATTGTAATTTACACAAAAACAGCTGTGCACTTGCAGAGCATTCGATTAAACTCAACCATTTCAGCAATTTCAATAATCCTAGTATTTTGGCTAAGGAAAACAACTTGTATAAAAAAAACTCTCTAGAAATGATACATATTAACAATCAACCTAATTGTATGAATAAACGTTCCGATATTGCAAATCTCAGCGTGATATATAACTATTTACTGAATTTTGACACGAAAGGCGAAAGTATCTCTGTACAACTTTTGAATGGCCCGCCATAGATGATCGTCGAAGAGTGGGATAAACACGTGCGCTTCCCTCATTGGTTCTAACATCATATCAATTATTCTGACCGCGTTCACGGTCCTTTTTCGAAAATCCACTGCAGGGATCACCACGTGTGTATTTCAATCAAATTCGACATGAATTTGCATATTCAACATGAGATTTTCAAGTAGTCGAAGATGTTTTTTACAAACTGATTTTCAAAGATTTTATTTGTGATGTGCACCGATATTTTCCTGTTAGCAACCTCGAGTTAGTAAGTTTTTTATAGTTCATAAAAAAGAGCATTGTTACAATGTGATTTTGTTCTTTTCAGATGTCTTGATAATGAAATGAAGTATTTCGAAAGCTCGACAAATTAACAAAGAGTCTTCTTTACATGGCCATTTCCTATTGACTGCAACCTCAAAGAAAACATAAAATTGGTTTTTTGTGTTTCCTAAACTCAGTTTTATATATATATATATATATATATATATATATATATATATATATATATATATTAAATATATATAATATATATATATATATATATATATATAAATATATATATATATATATATATATATATATATATATATATGTATATCATAAAGTGTGGAAACGCTCCATTATCTTACGATTCAATCATTTCCGGAGGTGAAGCTCGGACAGGTCGATTTTTTATTTTGGTTTTCCACCTTCTTTTTCAAAGATACACCTTACGAGATATGACGTCATCGATATTTTATATTTTTCTGAGTTCAACCATACCACATCCGTCATATGTAACACTTCAAGTTACAATATACTGAGTATAAAGGAAACCAGTGTTCATATTTCTTAACATTCATTTAATAATTTATTTTGCAATGAAAATATCATAAGTAAGTATAAAAATAAAGAAATTAATTTACAACGAATGCTCGAACTGAGCCCCTTGGTTCAGTTGACAATATCCAAGACGTCTGATGAATTCTTGGGTTACGTTTGACAACATCTCTGGTGTAATTCGTGAATTTCAGTTTGAATTATCTCTTTAAGGTCTTCCAATTCGATGGGTCGATTCATGTACACTTCACTTTTCAAGTAACCTCAGAGTAAAAAGTCCATGGGAGTTAAATCTGGGGACCTAGCAGGACATTCAATCTAACCGCGTCGTCCAATCTAGCGATTGGGAAAGGTTTCATTGAGAAAATCTCTAACCACTCGATCATAATGTGGACCTGCTCCATCCTGATGGAACCAAATAATAGAAACTATCCGACCAGGTTGATTGATGTCTGGAAATGTTTCAGTTGAATAAGGAATTACATAGGTTTGTAACATTTCCAAATAATTTTCACCCGTCACAGTACCGTGAAAAAATTTGGTTTCACAATGGTATTTCTGAGAATCCCAGCCCACACAGTATATTGGGTATAAGCTTCCATGGTCCAATTGGGATTTACCCAATAACGACAATTTTGCGGATCAAAAAGTTGATTAGTTGGAGAATAAGACATTAAATTCAAAATCATTAATTTGATTTCACACTTCTTGCATAATTGTATAAGTTTAACTTATATGGATGTAATTAGGATTTTCTTAGAATTTTCTGCACAGCCCCACGACAGATCTCATTGTTGTCAGATAAAGTTGTAATTGAACAATGAGGATTTTCTTCAATTCCAAGTAATACATTCAATTGAGTGGCTTTGACAACGGTAGGCCTGCCACTCTTAGGCTTATCCCTAACATTGCCCATTTCATTAAATTTTTGTAATATTTTGCTTACCGTCGATTTGCTCATTGGTTCTCGATCAGGATATTTTTCATTAAAGATGTCGCATACTTCTGCCATATTTCTATTACGATCACCTTAACCCAAGATCATCAAACCTTCTATTCGCTGTTCTTCTGACAGCACCATCGTTATTTCAAATAATTTCTTCTAGGCTAATATTTTTCAGAAAGGTGTTCTTGAAGACTTATAAATCGATATGCTGCACAACAAAACAATTCAATACCGACATATGCAATGGTAACTGAGAACTTATTGTCTGGTTGCTAAGGGATTTTAGATGTTCCCCTAGCCTAGTCAAGTTTGGCAATATACTCGTACTAACTACTGAGTAATTCTTAGGAAGAAAATGTTGAGAAATATGAACACTGGTTTCTTTTATACTCAGTATACTGTGACTTGAAGTGTTACATGTGACGTATGTGATATGGTTGAACTCAAAAAATTATGGGCTTTCAAATTTTGATATAAAAAAAAAAATAACGATGAAGACATAACTTGTAGGGTGGTATTTTTTTTCCTACCGTACACTTCTTATTTCTCATTTCCTCTTTTGGCCTAGTATTAATATCTTTCAGAAGCATTTCAGGTCCTTTCAACCAAATATTCTGTGCCTTTATATTTTCCCGTGTTGCTTCATCCGCAGGATTTAAACTACTTGGTACCCATCTCAAGTCTCATTGATCTGAATTTTCCGAAATGTTATTCATCCTATTCGT
The DNA here is from genome assembly GCA_018342105.1 of Gonioctena quinquepunctata. NCBI lineage: Eukaryota > Metazoa > Arthropoda > Insecta > Coleoptera > Chrysomelidae > Gonioctena > Gonioctena quinquepunctata. The sequence goes on along the minus strand of JAFIRS010001856.1, from coordinate 185,919 downwards.
TACATACTGCTTGTATTCTCCTTCTTTCGACCTGATCCAACACAAAACTATCTTGGAATCTGTCCAGTACAACGACTTATCTATTTTGATTTCCAGTGATTGTCGGATATTGTTGGCTAATTTACTTCCCATGACTGGTGCTTGTAACTCCAATCTTGGAATCGTTTTTAGGGGCGCAAGTCGTCATTTGGAGGAAACGAATGATACCTCTATGCAATGATTTGTATGAATTCTCAGGTAACAAACAGCCGTATACGCTTTTTCGCTTGCATTACAGTATGTGTGTAATTGGATTATCTGTGCCAATGGAATTTTCAGGGAATAGAATAGAATCTTGGAATTTTAATGTCATTGATTTTATTCATCTCCTTAATCCATTTGCCAAATCTTATAGGAATTTCAGCTGGAACCTCTTTATTCCATCCAATTTTGTATTGCCATAAATCTTGTAGAATTATTATTCCTTGTATAACTAGATTGTTGATAAAACCTAGGGGATCGAAAATACTCATTACGATCCTAAAAATCTGTCTTCTGGTCAATAACTGTACATCATCAATCAATTGTACCTGCTTTCCATGGAAATTGAATATGAAATTATCTTCTTCCGGGTTCCAATGAATACCTAGAATTCTTTCTATTGGTAGTTCTGCATCTGACTCGAAATATTCAATTGAACTCGATCGAAGGTTTGGAGGAAGTTTATTCAGTTATTTTTCAGAATTGGAGAGCCATTTGCAGATATAAAACCCACCTTTTCTATGTACATGAATAACCTCTTCGATCAGATTAATAACATCTTCCTCAGTGTCACAGCTTGCCAGAAAATCGTCTACATAATGTTTATTGACGATAGCAGGAAATTCAAATCGAAATCTTGTAGCATTCCTATTTTCAACATTTCGAGCAAGGCATGGTGAACTGCAAGCTCCGAAAGTCATGACTTGCATCTACAATATATCCGGTTAACGAGTCCTTTCTAAACCCTTCCATAAAATCCTTTGAGATGATATGTCCTTTTCTCTAATGACAACCTGATGAAACGTTTCGCGGATATCTCCGCAAAATGCTACTTTCCTTTGTCGAAATGTCAGAAGTACCGCAATCGATGGCTTCGAGAGATCAGGTCCCTGTATCAAGCTTACCTGGTATATTTGGATTTGATACCTCAGAATGGGGCAGATACCAGGTTTTGTCCGAATCATAAGAAATTTCACTTTCATCTATCGTTTAGAAATATATTCATCGATTTTTGCACAATATTCTTTACCAAATTTTATATCTCTATCCATTTTTCTCTCCTGACGGTACAGTCGAGCTAATGCCATATTTTCACTTTTGGAAGGATGATATCTTCCCTTTTCCATAATAACACCGTTTCAAATTGATCACCTATTCTTTTCGTTTTCGATTCAATCATTTTCATCATTTGGTCATCGTTATTCGTGAAAGAATTTTCATGATGAAAGGAGCTATTATCAATTTTTAGAGAGTTTTGTACAAGCATATGAAGAGAATCATCATCATAGTTTCTATCGTAAATGTGAAAATTATAGGTATTATCAATTTTATTTTTTAATATTTGACCATTTATAACCCATCCCAATTTACTGAGAGTGGCTCTTGGTCCAAACCTTGACTGTTCTTCAAAATCTTTTGGCATTATCAAATCATAATTGTCAGTACCTATAAGCATTTTTGGAACGATGTTTTCATAGGACTGTATGGGAATATTCTTAAGGTATGGCCAAGTTCGCGTGACATATTCCATGTTGAGAGATTGTATAGGTAAGTCTAAACGTCTAATTGTTCTAGCATCAGTAATTGGAAAACTTTTGGCATTTGAAAAGCAATATTTTATTTGTAAACTCACTCTTCTGGAATCCGTCTGTGTCTCATCATTGGTCCACTGCATACAAAGTGATTCTTTCATACCTACCAGACCAATTCTATTTGCTACCTCATCTTCGAGAAGTGTCACTGTCCAGAAGTGCATAAATCAGCAATTTTCCGCTTGAACCTGTAACTTCCACTGGGATAGTCCTCAGTATCACTGGTCTCCTCGACTGATGAATGTAATTGGGTTCTTGGGGTGTGATCTCATGTGATCTTTCAGCCTCCACATCTTCTCTGATTTGATTCCTGAAATTTTTATGAAGTCGTGAGTTATGTTTCTGTCTTCAATTCTCAATGCTACAATTTTGCTTGAAACGACATTCACTAAGGCGATGATTAGGTTTTGAATATGGAATACATAACTTGTTCCTTGTAATGAAGCTCCATTTGCTATCAACATCCATTTCTTCGAATTCCTAACATATGGTAAAATAATGTTCGTTGTCCACGCAACATTGGCAGTTTTTCTGGAACTTTCGGTCCCACTTTCGTCCCGTTTTCTATTGGCCACTAGTAGTGTTTCTGGTTTTCTCGACATCCGGTGATCAAACTGAGTAATGGAGTTGAGGAGTAAACCGGCTCTCTCCCTACGTCTTTCATCCAGCTGCAAAAATTCAGTAGAGTTATTTTTTGAGAAAATTTGAAACAAACTCCTCTAATGAAATACGGTTCTGCAAATAAATGTCATTATCCAAATGTTTTATAGCAGCAACCAAATTATTTATAGCATTGGCGTACTTCGAAATTGTCTTGGGCTTATAATCCTTTGGAACAGGAGCTCTTCTCACTCAGGATATCAAATGTTTTATAATATATTCTGGATTACCGTGAAGATTTTCTGGGGTTTCGATAATTTCTGGAACATTATGATGGGATATGAGTAACATTTTCACAGATTCGAACACTTACGTGATCTTATCAAATTTTCTTTGTCAGAGTAGTGACATAATTCTCTTGTCTCTGTATATTATTTCATGAAAACTAACCAATCGGTAGGATTGCCGTTGAAAATTGGTAGTTTTCTATCTGAACATTGTCTTCGGATAAATAAATTGTCAGTGTCGAAATATTTCAGCCCTTTTCTATTCTTTGAAACCTTGTTTCTACTTATTTCATCTTTTTCTGTCGATATCGATATCCATCCACTTATTTATGAGAAAATCATTATTCAATGACTCACCTGACTCTACAATGACTCTATCAGACTTTTCCTTTCCCCTGAGGTTCATTCCAATTTCAGCTATCCCAATTCAAGTTGTTTGCGAATACATTTTCCTTTCGTATTAATGATTTTTTGTTCCGCTTCCAACTCGACCTCTGCCAATTCTTTTCTTTCGACGATTGAGGCATCAGATTTCTTAGTTTTAGTAGATTCCACTTTAGAAACTTTGGAACTTACCACGCCTCGAAATTGTCCTTGTCCTTCCTCTTCAGATTCACCGGTTGAACTTTTATTGTACTCATTGTTGATAATATCCTGCTGGATTTCAGGAGTCCCCATGTTCGTATCACTATTAGTTTAAATTTTCTGCTCATTTGCAGCATTCGGTAAGTGATCGGCTGTCTCAGCTCGTCTGCTGAATCTTGTGTCATATCTTTTCTTGATTGTCCCTGTCTGGGCTCCCTTCAGACTTATTATGTCGACTCGGATTTCCTCAATTCTTCAGTTTCGGCTCGAAGAACCAATGTTGCTGTCTACAATGTCGTCTGGATTTCTTCCAGAATATATTTTTGGATGATTCAATCGAAAGAATTGTGGAAAAACTTGACTTCATTGACAACCTTTCTTATTATTTTCTGTCAACTGACTGAAAACAACTCAATGGAACTAACAAATATAAAATCTAATGAAACTGAATCAGGTAACAGGTAACACTATTCATCAAACTGGCAACACACTACATTCTCTTCTTCTACCATACCATTCTTCCAAATTACGAGCTGTTGTTATTCTGACGCTCCTGTATCTACACCCAGCCGACAAGACTTGCAGAATCCTTCTGAAAATGAGTGTATACTATCAAGTTATTTTGAGGCATACGATTTTTTCAATACTAAGAATAATTAAAACCTGTTATTCATCTTATTTTTTAATTTAATAATCTACATCTATTCGTAAAGACTGGAATTTTTAATTTACATACCTTAAAGTCACAACTGAACGTTCTTTAGGAGGGATTGGCTCTCGAAAATTACAGTATCTAGTTATTATCTGCGTATGTTGCCAAGTATATAATTAAAGGAGTGTTTCTCCATCTGAAAGTACCTGAAAAACTGTTGTTTGTTATTTCTCAGATCTTCCCAAATATGCCGGAATTCTCCTAAATCGTTTCGTCTTTTCAATAGATCTTCTCCTACGACGTAATCATCCTCTTGAAAGAGGATTTCCAAAAAAATACAATTCGCGAGCCGCCATTGTACCCTACTACTTGGTGAGTAACTATGTTCGAAACTTTTAGTCGCAGGAAAATGAACCCCGCCGAACAATCACGCGCACGATCGGGCTATTCGTACGAACACACGTCCACTGTTCTATTATATTTACTATTAGGAACTATATTGTTATAATGAAATACGTTATGAATATAAGTGATGATTGGCTTATGCTAGGATATATTTGATATTGCTGGAAATATACTGATTGGTCGTAGGTCAGAAATTTCTAGGGTATCAATTCGAAATTGTTATAATGTACCCTACTACTTGGTGAGTAACTATGTTCGAACCTTTTAGTCGCAGGAAAATGAACCCCGCCGAACAATCACGCGCACGATCGGGCTATTCGTACGAACACACGTCCACTGTTCTATTATATTTACTATTAGGAACTATATTGTTATAATGAAATACGTTATGAATATAAGTGATGATTGGCTTATGCTAGGATATATTTGATATTGCTGGAAATATACTGATTGGTCGTAGGTCAGAAATTTCTAGGGCATCAATTCGAAATTGTTATAATGGACACTGACAAGTTCAAGACGTTTCAACATCTAAATAGTTATGCCATCGTAATCAAGGTCGTTATATAGTATGCCAAACAAAATGGATCTAACTAGGTACATCAACAGAAATGAACTGCTATATTAAAGATGAATCAGGACTTTTCGATCTAGATTATTCCTCTGTATTGTGGAATTTCAAAAGATTATCAACTTCAATGATAAATTTTATTTTTGTTTTTGCAGATTTCTGAAAAATTAACGGCAGCTTGTATTGTTTTTGTTTGGTTGATTACTTCTTGGTGCCCCATAATTTTTGGAAATTACGCAAGTTGAATGAAAAAGACCCAATTTTTCTTCTGAAAAATGTCAAAAAGGGTTTTTGTTCATCATAATTCTAATGGAAAATGTCGAACACGGTGATGATTTCTTTTCTTCATTCGGGTTGCTTGCGCATAGCAACATTACTTGCATCTACAATATCACAGTTCTATACATATTCCGAATTGCTAATGAATAAGGGATCTCACATTGTTAAAGAATCTTTGAAACATATTATAGGTTCAGTTATAATTTGTGTCGAACCATGAATCTTCAAAGAGTGATATATGTATGCTGTGACCTCATTTGGTTCTATCAGTCCACATTTCCAACTTCAGTTTCAATTACCTATTGAAAATGTATTTGCCGATGACATATCAACAGTATATTAGATCACGATATCCATCGTAATGAACGTACTGTAGTGATTTCTTTCCACACATATCTTCCATATGGTATCGTGATACGATATAGAGAAACGCTATAGTAAACTCCATTTGCAAACCGATATTCTCGAATCACTACCTTTCTACAGGTTACTTTAACATGTGTTTTATTGTCTGAAACCAGGAATTTCTCCGCCAATAGCAATCTAACCAGAAGCAGTAATTTCCATTGATCTTACCTCGTCAGTCACAAGCTGTCCACAGTGGCAGGAGCTCAAGAAAAAACAGATACCGAGAATCAAAGCCAGGACCATCCTGAAGTTGCTCGGTGGGCTCACTTCCTAGAAATATGAGGAAAAATTGGTTACTCGTGAATTAGGTTTACTGGAACACAACATTTCATGGATAAGTCTTCATTCTCCTTATTTTTTAATGTAAAAAAAATTGGATAGTTTTGAAGCAGTTTCTTGAGCGGAAATCTGCTCACACACTGGAATGAAGCTTTCAAATGTTTAAAAAAAATGTTGTTGAAATGCGTTCATCATTAAAAACAAATGGCGTAGTGCCAAAAAGGTAATAGTTTCAATTTCAGTATATTATTTTATCTCATGCCTGCTTACTTGCGGGTACTTGAAACCAATGCTTTGAAACAACTATTACAATCACAGTGTCACAACGCATTTTGAATTAATGTACCTAATTCACCATAAACTTCCAACATAAGAAAGCTTGGTGTGAGGTGGTTGGTATTGAGGTACGTACAAACATGTGAGCCGCGCACTTCGCGCTGCGCGTACGCTGCGCCTCCAATGTTCGCTGAAATTATAAATTTCGAGGAACCTACCGCGATCTATACGAAATCCATGAACATTCCGCTGGTATTTTTGCTGTGAAGTTGCAATCATGTAAAGTGATCCTTATGATGAAGATCCCACAGAAGAGATTTGTCACGATAAGTATTAATAAGATTTATCGAATTTCCTTCTGACCATTCCATAATTATCACTCGAAACGCACAAAACAGTAATCACATATACAGGAACCGTCCAGATCTGAACTGCGAACACACAAAGCGCGCATTCCCAAAACCCCGTACTAATCTAGAGAACACGCTTGGAGTTACGTACGCTTTGTGCGTTTGCAGTTCAGATCTGGACGGGAGGCGTGAGAAGATCGTTGTTTTCCGTGTGTGCGTGTGTGCGATAGTGCCTTCGCAGCCCTTGGTTCGGAAAGCACTACTCGTTGTTTGAAACCAATTTTGTGTTGAATAACTCTTTTTCAACGTTCACCTTTGTGCACAATTAAAGAGTTACTTTACTCGATGCTTTTAATGAAAATTGAAAATGCAGGTTACAAGTGACAAAAATGGAATGGTCAAAATACATATCTCAGATAATTTATAACATAAACAAATAATGAAGGTATTATTGTTCTTTCGTTGATCTTCGGTTCACAAGATAATTCACGGTAGGAGCTTGATCAGCAAAGATAATTCTCGGTAGGAGCTTAGTCTGCAATTTTGTCTTAGTGGCCATGAGGTCTGGGCGGCAGGGCCGGACACAGGAACTGGGTGGCAGGGCCGGACTCAGGAACTGGGTGGCAGGCCGGTCTCAGGAACGTAACTCCTCCCTCCTTAAGATGACGACTGGGGTAGGTCTGGTTGGCCAGGCTTCATGCCCTTCATATGGGTTGGTTGTTGGCATCGCTTAGAACGGTAATACTGCCATGGAGTGTATGGGTAGCAATTTTTGTAGTAAAATGCTATTCCAAAGAAAATAATAATGCATAAAATGATGCAAATGAGAATAATAATCCATACAGGGGAAGAGCTAACTTGTGGCTCATTAGGAAGTTGGAACTGATGGTGAGATTGTATTATTGAGGTAAGATGTTTGATTTCATCTATGTTCATTTTTGAAATAGAAATTGGGGTTGATCTCAAATGTAATTGAGAAATATTCAAAGACGGCAATTTGATCATTTTTGTTGGTGATAATTCGGCAGGTCCATGTTGGAATTTTTCGCCATTGATGATAAAATGACAATTTTCAGGTATGGAAATGATATAACTTCCAGGCTGGATCTCGTGGTGGTTTTCCATGGTACAGCTCTCAGTGATGATGATGTTGGTTGCAGTAGAACACAGGATTGTTCCTAGTGTCAATTGGTTTGCCAATATTTTTTCGAAGTGCACATCATACATGGAACAATAAGCAGGTTCATTCTTGATAATTATGTTCAAAACGCAATTTTCTTCTTTTTGTATGTTCTTCTTCATACTGGTAAAGCTTTTCACTCTCATTGAGGATTAGGTAAGGTTTTGACGGTAAAATAATTTCGTTTAGGATAGGTATAGGGTAAATAGAGTAGGTTTTGAAAGAAATAGGTTTCAATATTGGAAAATGGATAATAATAATATAATAATGATAATACATTTATTCATCATACAAATTCACAATAATGAGGTATATACATACATAATAATCTCATCGATGAATTAAATTTACAGAAACCACAGGAGGACAAGCCCTCGTGCGTGGCATAGAATAAAGCATTTTTGAATATGAGTAGCTATATAAATCTTAAGCATTTCTTAACACTTAAATCTAAAATTAAGTTTACATTGTTAAGTTTGATTAATGTTTTGATAGCCGTGATAATTTTAAAATATTTACACAATTATCTATATGCATATTAGTTTAGAATTTCATGTTTGGTTTTCCATTAAACAATGAATAGTTCCTCACTCTTGCGTTCTAACGAACGTTTTCAGTTTTTCTTTGAATGTGTTCATTGTGGCTTGTTCTTTAATGACGGAAGGTAGGAAGTTGTACATTTTAGGTCCAAGGTACATATAGCTTCTTTGTCCAATCGATTTATTCATTTGTGGTAATATATATATATAAGTCTTTTCTTCGTGTGGCATAATCGTGTACTTTTGTTTTTAAGTTTGTTCTATATAAATGCTGATTGGTAGTGGCTTGCGTGAAATATATTTGTCTGGGATCCATTTGTCCACTCTCTGACAAAAGAAGGTCTGACGGGTACTTACGATCCTTTCCTAGTAAAATTTTCAGGAATCGCTTTTGTGATACTTCTAATTGGTGGTGATAGGTTTCTGATACTGCCCCCCATTCTATTATACCATAGCTCATGTGTGATTCTACCAAGTTTTTGTATATAATGATTTTTTGCTTATGTGATAGAAAATTGTTGATGTGCTTGAATTTAAATAGAATACATCTGAGTTTTTCAATTAGGTACTTAATATGTTCATCCCATCTTAATTGACTATCTAATATGATGCCTAAATATCTGATCTTATTCTCAGGACGTATTTTGCAATTTACTTGTATGTTAATGTCGTAGTTAGGTAGGGATGTTTTGTAGCTACTGGAAGGTATATATACTGTTTTCTTGAAGTTTATTGATAAAAGGCAATGATCAAACCATTTTTTCAAATCCGTTTAGTCTTTTTCAATTTCCCGTTTCAGATCATTCCAGTTTTTGTCTTTATAGACTATAACTGTATCATCTGCGAAGCTTGTGATATTTCCATGATTCTCTAATAAGGAAAGATTGTTGAGATATATAGTGAATATCACTGGCCGCAACACCGTACCTTGAGGTATACCACACGTGATTTCTCTTTCATTACTCACAATGTTTTTTATTTGAACTTTTTGTTTTCGGTTTGTGAGGTCACTTTTGAAAAAGTCGTGGGTCCTTCCCCTAAGCCCCAGGTCTAGTTTTTCGAGAAGAAGAAGGTGGTCTACGGTGTCGAAGGCTTTTGCTAGATCCAAGAAAACCCCAATGGTTGGTAGGCCCTTTATCAATGCCATCACAAATGTCGTTCGTTACTGTACTGATTGCGTCTTGGGTTGACCTTTTTTCACGAAAGCCAAATTGGGAGTTTGATAATGGGTTGTGTTTTGCTAGGAAGTCGTTAATTTTTTTCAATAACTTTTTCAAAGATCTTCGCCAGAGAAGTTATTAGTGAGATGGGTCTATGATTTGTAACTTAACTTTTTTCTCCACTTTTGGAAATAGGTTTAACGATGGATAACTTGAAAGAACTTGGAAAGTGCACTTTTTCTAGTGATTTATTAATTATTACTGATAACGGATTTATGATGTAATCCGCAATAATATTCAAAGTTTTGTTGTAATTCCATCATGACCAGGGGCTTTCTTTTTTTTTTCAATTGTTTAATCATGTTTTTTAGTACCGTCGGGTTAGTTGGTGAGAGAAAAATGGAGTTAACTGGTAACCTTTTTTTCAGTGTAATTTTTTTGTTTCGCGATTTTACTCCCTGATTATTTTCCTACGTTTGTGAAAAACTCATTAAAAGTCTATTTCATCAGGTTTGTTTGCTATTTTTCCATCTTTATATTTCATTTCATTCAAGATATCAGGGTCTGATTTACTCAGTACTTCGTTAACAGTTTTCCAAAGTGCTGTTGATGTATTTTTCTCACTTTCTACCCTATTTTTATGATAATTGATTTTTGCATTTCTTATAAGTTCATCAAGCGATTTTTTGTGATCTGAATATTCTTTCTTCAGTGTTTCATTCGTCTAATTTTTTTCCACTTTCGATACAAACTGTGTTTTTCATTTACTGACCTCACTAATGATTTGGTGATCCATTTTTTTCGTCTTCTTTGATTACTTTCCACTGTTTTAGTTTTTTTTGAGGAATCTATGCTTTTTTGGATTAACTTGAGAAAAATAATTTTCTCTCTAGTAGATACTGTTTGTATTCCTAAGAAATTATAATAACTATGTTGATTTTCAAACCTAATCAACTGATTTCGAGCTTAAAAAATATTAATTTTGTTAATAATTGAATATGAATTTGTCAGAGAGAGAGAAGTAGGGTGAACCTTATTAATATTTTCAAGAGTAATGGCATTAATGATTTGGTCTAGTTGACTTTGAAAAGTTATTAGAAAATCTATTATCAGATGTAAAGCATTGATTTCATCAACTTGATTTTGAAATGTTTTGATCAGTTGAAAACATGTTAATACATTGAATTCAATTTTGGTAAAGGGTTTCATTCGTTTTTGACATCATTTCTTTAGCGAAAAAAAAGTTGTTCATTCAGTTCGTCTCGAATTAGTTGATCATGTTTATTCAAATAGTGGAGCATTGAATTTATTCTTTCACCAGCTTCTTGGTCTAAAGTACCAAAAAGCCATTTGTGTATTTTTCCACCTAAGTTTATGAGTCCTCTTTTTTGGATGACATGTGGTTGTATAATTTGTAATAAATGGTCAACTTGTAACAACAATGTTTGTGCCTGTTGCATGAGTAAATTTGATTGAGTGCTCAGTGCATTTTTCTTACTGAGAAACTCAATTTGAAATTGTGATTTATTTCTAATATCAACTAATTCAGTTATATTCATATATGTTTACTAGTGATTATTCTAGTTAATTTCATTTCTATAGGCACTATAGGATTAGTTAACTTGTTAATGGACCCATTTATTGGATTCATTAATAATAAAAGGGATGGAAGTAAGAGAGATAATTTCATCTGAAATAGATACAAAAAATGAAATTGATATTTTTTACGTTTCTTCATATTATGTTTGGAATATTCTGAAGTTTCAGTCCTAATTTTATTTTATGTTTGGGCTACCGGTTGAATGTTAGTGAAACTGGGAGCCAATTTGTCACGAGTTTGTTCCTTGTGATAATTTGTTGTTAAAATGGGGGGTTCGTGTCGGTTTTTATTGATTTTCTCACCTTTTCTAGTTTTTCTAATATTTATTTCTTCATTGATTTGTTCAAATTTTGTATTCATTGGTTCTTTGTGATTTTGAACATACTTTGATATTATGTCTTTTTCAGATATGTCAAATGGATCTTTTGAAGAGAGATGTCCAGAAATTACTTCGTATGGTGTGTATCCAGTAGAAGAATGAATACAATTATAATAATGTAATATTGAGTACTTCATTGAATTTTGTAAATATGGAGATGGATTTCGTCTTGTCTGAGTTCTAACGTGTTCAATTATGGTTGAGTGAAACCTTTCAATATAACTATTCGAATTTGGTTTTTTGGGTGTTGTAAAATAAATATTTATTTTATGTAATTTACAGAAATCTCTAAAGTTCTGATTATCGAATTCAGATCCTCCATCCCATACTATTGTGTGTGGTATTCCATAGTGTGAAATAAAAGTTAAAAGTCCGTCAAGTATATTGATTCCGTTTATTCCTGGTATAGGGTATGCTTGTGCAAATTGTAAAAATGTATCAATAATTGTTTGGGATTTTTCTTTTGAGAGAGAAAGCATCTATGTGGATTCTATCAAAAGGTTTGGTTCCTATAGGAATGGGTTGAAACTCAAATTCATTAGGTTGCGTTCATACTTAGATTTCTGGAAAATATTACAATTCTTTATATAATTTTTTACATCTCTACCATATTGTTGGTCTAATCAATAATAATTTCTTTCAAGTGATTCTAGAGTTGTTGTGATTCCATGCTGATCAGTTTTGTAAATATGATAATTAATTTTGTCAATTTGTTCATTTTCTTTTTCAATATCTTTAAGTATATTTGATCATATGAGTAATTTTGAATTTATTATTATTATTTATCTTGAGTTATTTGAAAAAAATTGTTTTCATGTTGTTAATTCGGAAAATGGGAATAATAGGTATGTAGTTTCAACAAAACACAACGTTGAGCTCTACTCTTTCAGAATTAAAAATCCTAGACATTTGAAAAGAAGTCGGATTTTTTTCATGAATATTTAGCAAGTTTATTTCTCATTTGAATATATTAGTGAGCTTCAGAGTTTCCATTTTTATTTTATATATGCTTGGTTATACTCATTTATTATCCAGGAGGTCTCCCTGGATTGCGACCTGAGATTTTATTTTCAGGAGGTCTACCTGGAATACGACCTAAGATTTTATTTTCAGTAATTCTACCTGATTGGTGATGTAAAGTTTTTATTTCAGGTGGTCAACTGTATTCGCGCAAGAACATAATTTTGGTTTACCAAAATTCTGCATTACAATTCTTTTTTGAAGGCTGGGAATGAAAAACAATGTACAATTTCATAATTTCCATACTCATTATTTTTGAATATTTTTAAATTTCTAATTGGTTTTAATGGTTCGTCCGTATCATCAACAATTTTAGAAATATTATTTTCTTGAACTCTTATTGGAAAATCAAAAATCTTAGGAATGTTCGTATTATTTAAAATATTATTTTTGTCGGATTTTAATTTTAAAAAATTACATGCTTTATATGTAGAAGAATTTGGAATTCTGTGAATCTAATTTCAATTCAGAGCTTACTTTTGTTTTTGGTTTAACTAATATGTTTTCCATGAATTCGGGCATTTTTGGATTTTTCTTCGAGTCAATTTGGTATTCTTGAAGTGGTTCTGCCAAATTCATAGGAATGTCCTGAGAATTTAAATTATGATTTTCTACTATCGCTTGATCGTTTTCTACTGTAGTTATATCTTCCAACAGAAAACAGTTTTGATTCAATGGGTCTGTCTGTTCGTATGAATCCTCGAAATGATTTTTATTTTGATATTGAGGTTCAGAATTATTTTCATTTTCATATTGAGGTTAATTTATTTGATGAATTTCTTCAGAAATAAAAGTCGGTCTAGATTGGGGTTGGAAAAATTGTCTTTGCTGTGGGTACAAAGAAGTATTCATATTTCTAGTTATTGTAGACATTGGTATTGGTTTAATTTGGGGTGTTTGATTCTTTGGTTTCCAAACATTTGGATTATTCGGTTTTCCGAAAACCTGTTGATTGGTGAAAAACCTTTGGTGCATTTGTCTTGTTTGAATTTGTATTGGTTAACTAGGAAAATAACGATTCTGGTGTGGGAAATTTTGATTGGGAAAACGGTTTTGATTCGAGAAATTGTGATTTGGAAAATTTTTATTAGAAAAATTTCTATTTTGGTTAAAACTTGGTTGAGGGAAATTTGAATTTCTTTGTTGATTCATAAAATTATATCGTAGTATATAATTTTGTGGTTTTTGAGGAGGCAATGATATTTTGTAACTTGGTTGGGGAATTGACTCAAATTGATTTCTTTTTCCATCGTTTAGTGATGTTAACAAATTTTCTTCTTCAATAACAAAATTTAAGGCTTCTTCCAAATTGTTGGGGTTTTCCAATCCAACTGCTGTCTGAATCATAGCAGGTAAATATTTCAAAAATGTTATCAAAAGCAATTTTTCTATAGTTCCAAGTTGAGCCATTTTTCCATCTACTCTGAGTGTATTATCATTATTGATATATGAAAAAATTAAACTTCTAAAATACTGACATCTAATACCAAAATTATAGGAATTTTCTTTCATATTTGCTTCCAAAGAATGAAGTTCTTGTGAAAGACAAGTGAAAGATCTTTGGTCTGAAAATGAAATTTTCAATAAGTCCTTTATCTGTGCCCATGTAGTAAGTTCATTTCTACTTGAAATCAAAGTCAAGGCTTTTCCTTTCAATTTACTTATTATTCCTCTAAGATTTTTTTTTTCATAAATTCATGTTGTGTATTATATTGTAGAAAAGTCTCATCACAAGCAGCACAAAAATTGTTCGATTCACAAGGATCACCAGAAAAATTTGGTATAATATCCAAAAAGAGTTGTTGGTAATTACTTTCAACTGCTATATTCGAATCTGTGATATTTGAATTTAAATTTGAAAAAAGTGAATCCAGATCGAAATTTTCTTCACTTTCGGAAATTGAGTTATAATTTTGTTCTCCTAGAATAGCTCTTTGTTGACGTAATTCACGATTTATTTGTGAAATATCCCTAAATGCGTTAAACATAAAAATTAAAATTAATATTTACAAGAGAAATATTTCTTAGTGTAAGGAAGGGAAATGGTTATAGGAATTAGAGTGACTTTCGGCTATATTTTTTTGTTTCTTCTTAATTCTGAACCAATCTTGGGGATGCTGTCCTCCGGATGGTTTTCAGTGGTCCTCTGATTCGTTCCTGTTGCTGGATATTCAGATTCTCACCCTGTTTTTCTTTTTTCTTAATCCTAAGCCAATGTACTGTCCTACGAATGGTTATCAGTGGTCCTCTAATTCGTTCCTGTTGCTGGATATTTAGATTCTCACCCTGTTGCTGGTAGAGGCTTTTGAATTTGGGTTTTCCAAAATCGTACCAACTGCGCCAATTACGACAGTGCCTCCGCAGCCCTTGGTTGGGAAAGCACTACTCGTTGTTTGAAACCAATTTTGTGTTGAATAACTCTTTTTCAACGTTCACCTTTCTGCACAATTGAAGATTTACTCTACTCGATGCTTTTAATGAAAATTTAAAATGCAGGTTACAAGCGATAAAAATGGAATGGTCCAAATACATATGTCAGATAATTTATAACATCAACGAATAATAAAGATATTATAGTTCTTCCGTTGATCTTCGGCTCACAAGATAATTCACGGTAGGAGCTTGATCAGCAAAGATAAATCTCGGTAGGAGCTCAGTCTGCAATTTTGATTTAGTCACCATGAGGTCTGGGCGGCAGGGCCGGACTCAGGAACTGGGTGGCAGGGCCGGACTCAGGATCCGGGTGGCAGGCCAGACTCAGGAACGTAACTTTCCTGTGATCACTGTTTTGTGCCTGTTGAGTGATAATTATGGAATGACCAGAAGAAAATTCGATAAATCTTATCAATACTTATCGTGACAAAGCTCTTCTGTGGGATCCTCAACAAAAAGATCACTCCACATGATTACAACTTCAATGCAAATATAACAGCCGAATGTTCATGGATTTCCAATGGATCACTTTAGGTTCGATGGAATTTATAATTTCAGCGAACATTGGGGGAGCAGTGTACGCGGCTCGCAAGTTTGTGCGTACCTTCTCTGAAGACATATCCCAGTATGAAGTTTTGTGCTCTGATCACTTTTCCCCAGGAAGTGTGAGGAATTCACCTTCTGGAGAAATGCAATTTTGATAAAAGTATATCGTTTGCTGATCACACCAATTGAATTATAGAATTTTCACAAAGTCCTGGGATGAAATTGACCCAAATTTCATTTACATTATTACATTCGTGAAAAAGTTATGGAGCATCAAGTTCCTATATTGAACAACAATCCATGAATACGCTTATAACCACAAACTAATGATCAAGGTGTCAATTATTTTCAGATGAATAGAAACTATCTATACTTACTATAAAATATAAAATAAAACAATATTTCATACTCAAACAATGCAAATAAAGAGAATGGATAAAATACGAACACAAATCAATACAACCTAACCTAACCTACATCCAAGTCGGATACTTTCATCAAATCCTTTGCAGATTGTTAGTGGATTAACTCCTTCACTATGATTTTTATGCAAAGTTTTGCTCGATGACTTGTTGGTGCCTTTTTCAGGTTAGGCGATATAATTCATTCACTCCCTGGACCTATCCAACGATTAGGGAAATTTCGATTTGGCACTACATCATGTACAGAACAACCATCTAACTGGAAATATGATATTTTTGTTTCTGCAAGGTTGACTTCATCTATTGACAATTCATTCCTTGAAGGAAATTTTCAGAAATGATATTGTCGTCAAAAAATAAGGGTCCAATAATCATCTTTTCAGTATTCAGCACAGAACGTTTACTTTTTTTGAAAACCTCTTTTTGCAGTAGCGAACATTGTGCGTTGAAATTACTTCATTTGTTATGAAAGTAGCCTCATCAATAACACAATATTATTTGAAAAATGTTAATCATCGAAGTCGTTATAGAAATTTTGATTTGAATGTCTTCAGTTTGTTTTTCTTCCGATGTCACCTAATATTCTTTCTAGGTGAGTACAAATCTTAGCTTGCACCCTCAGACTCGCATATCGATTATTGTACGGTGCCTTCATTTCAAAACTTCCCACCCCTATTATTTCTTTTAGCAGGGAAAATTTCCTGTAGGGAAAAAACACGTCAAGTGAGATATGGAGGGGGAAGTTTAAAACCAGTGCCAGTTGTATTTTAGGTCGAATCCCCCTACCCCTAGCTACCCCCACTTAATAATTTTAAATGGCACCCCCACACTTGTAACACGTCATTTCAAAGATCCTAAAAATCCTCACTCCACCCCGTTTAGAAAACTGAAATTGGTTGATCCGTTCTCGTAAAATAGGGCAAAAAGAAAATAAATAATAACAAAATGCAAAATACAATAATGAATTTATGGAACACTGACTCAATAACGGTATGTGTATGTTTCTTTTTTACACAGAGTTTTTTGCGTTAGCTGAAAGTGAGATAAGGGCACACAGTTTCTGCTTGGCTTCAGTTAAAATTAAATGGTGAAAACACGTATCAGACTTAGTTATTCCTGATTTCAAACTGTTTGTCAAGTGGTGTCAGTTGCACTGACAGTAATACAAATCGTAATGGTGTACACTTTACAACAAAGAACTGAAATTATTTTTATTTAAGGTGCTGAAAATAGGTGTGCTTGTATGACAGCCCGGGTTTTTAATAAAATTCATGCAGGCCAAAATGTGAGTCATCGATATGTTCTTGTTCAAAAATTTGAAGAGACCGGTTCTGTGTGCAACAAAGCAGTAAAGCAGCCGAGAGTTCTGACTGAAGCCGCACAGATTAAGATTTTAGGCCAATTCGCCATTGAGCCGACTACGTCAATTTCGAAAGTCGCTAAGTTAGTAAATAATTCAGTTGGTTCTATACACAAAGTTTTAAAAATAAACAAGTTCTTTCCTTACAAAATGAGTATTCTTCAGCAATACAGTGAGGTTGACTATTATAGGAGAATTGAATCTTGTGAACTAATGACTGCGAGAATTCAAAATGACCCGAATTTAATAAAAAATATTTGCTTCAGTGATGAATCAACTTTTTTTCGTAATGGCTTTGTAAATAAGCATAACTGTAGATACTGAGATAATGAAAATCCACACTTGTTTCGAGAGGATCATACGCAATATCCACAAAAAATAAACGTCTGGGCTGGAATTCTGGAAAACGAAATAATTGGCCCTATTTTTATTGAAGAAAATTAAACGGGTCAATTGTATTTAAACTTATTGGAAAATGTAATCGATCCACTCATAACACAGTCCTTGGAAAGCCAAGTTGATGAAGGAGACAACCCGCTCTTGGATGAACAAAATTTACTTTTTCAACAGGACGGCGCACCGCCACACTACGCATTGCATGTCCGACAGTGGCTCGATTAACGGTATCCTGACAAATGGATTGGCAGAAGAGGTGCTCTGGAATGGCCGGCGAGATCTCCGGATTTGACGCCATTGGATTTCTCTCTCTGGGGTTATTTGAAAACAATGGTATACAAAACTCCCCCGCAGGACATTCAGGATCTAAGACACATGATTACTGCCACATGCAGACAAATTGATAACGAAACATTTACAAACGTCCGACAGGAATTCGAGAATAGATTGTACTTTTGCTCAGCTACCAATGGTGCACATTTTGAACACCTAATAAAGTAAGGTTCATTTATTTCATTGCAATAGCTATTATTTTATTTTTTATTATAATTCATTTTTTTTTGCCCTTTTTACGAGAACGGATCAACCAATTTCAGTTTTCTGAACGGGGTTGAGTGTGGATTTTTAAGATCTTCAAAGTGATGTGTTACAAGACAGGGGGTGCCTTTTAAAATTATTAAGTGGGGGTAGCTAGGGGTAAGGGGGTTGAACCTAAAATACCACTGGCACTGGTTTTAAACTTCCCCCTCGATATCTGAATTGACGTGTTTTTTGCCTACGGCAAATTCTCCCTGCTAAAAGAAGTATTAGGGGTGGGAAGTTTTGAAATGAAGGCACTGTATAATTGTAAATTGAATTGAAATAATCATTATTTTAATCAATTTCCATTTATTTCGGAGATTGATAAAAAGGATTAATTATTTTTTCTCTTTGGTGATCTTTTAAGTGAAAGTGAAAAAATATCTCTTGGAAATGAGAGAGTTTCCAGCCGGAGGCCCTTAGGGAGCTATAGGGTCTTCTATGCTATATAACATATTCACCTGTGACATACCAAGGAGGGAAAACGTTGAGATGACACGACTTCACTGGCAAGTGGTAAGTAGAAGTGTACCCAGACGAAACGCAGGCGAGTTCAATAGAAAGTAGGAAACGAAATCCAGAAAGCAGTGTGATTTTCTCAATGGTCAGCGCATGTCAAATATCAGCTCCCGTGGGGGCCACACATTGACAAAATGAATTGCAGAGTCAAACAAAAACTAGCAAAATTGGTTACACACGCATTGTACGTTCAACTTACCAATATACGCATACACAATCTGAACGGAAATAGAGAGGGTTACTCATGATTTAGGTAAATCGAGGAGGCGTGAACTCACCGTAATTATAAAATGCAGGCACGTTACGGTTGTTAGCAATCCAAAAATCGCATACAGGAACGGTGGTATATCCTGTATTGAATGCATTGTATTTTCCAGTTTACTGAAAATGAAAAAAAAAAGATTTCATTTCAGTTATAATGTTTCGATAGTTATAATGTTTTCGTTGGGGGAAGAAACGAATGAATTCCGACATGAAGTGTTTCCATTAGATTTTGTAATATATCAAATTCACTGTACAACTGTTCATGAAGCCGTAGTTCCCAATCTCAATACAGTAATATTTATTGTATACAATAATATTTTGCCATTTTTCCTTATGGTTTATAAATGGTAGTTTATGCTCAATCTACGTCTCGCGCCACAATGATTCTACTAGTGGCACATCGTGTACTGTTTCTGATTGGTTACTGATTAGGATTTTCCATTCACCAGCCCTTCATAAAACACTAGTAGAATCTAACAAACTTTCATTCGTGGACAGCTTTATAAACCGTGCATGCGAGAATCAGTGTTTATTTCACGTGCTCGGAATGTCTGAATCACTACAATGGTCGTGATATTATTTTTCAAAACAATGTTCAATTGCGTATGTTTCCCTTGTCAATACTGTTTGTGTCTTTTGTTCCTTACAAGTCACTGTGATAATTATGATGAGTGCCCCAAAACAGAGTATGGAGTCAACTAGTTCTCACTTCATCGCCATTTTGGATATAACAAGGTTAGTTGTTTTCCTCACTTCGAAATTGAATATCTACCTCTGTCAGCCTGCAATGAATAGATTTACCACACAATTCAAATTTTATTGATTTGTGTCCGTATTTTATCCATTACCAGTCTTGCACACAGCGGATAGTGAGTATAAGCGGACATATAAGCGTTATTACGATACGACCTTCAAAAGAGAAAAACTCATAGATAATTCACAATCAGATGTTGAAAAAGTGCACAACGCTGCAGAACAATCGTGGAAGCATTGCGATGAATTTATTACATCAAGAGAAGTTATACCATATATCATCTTATAACCACAATTACGGAAATGAAAATTATTTTTGTCCTGTAATTTTAATCTAAATACAATTCTCAAATATATTGTACCTAATGACATTGTTTCAGAATTTTCCAATACAATCTGTGCACTTTCTGATCTACTTCCATTCAGTTTCCGTTAATTTTCCGGTCTATAGAAATCCACGAATATGCGGCATTCTGTATTGTTTGTTTGGTTTCAGAGGGGTACAGGTGAGGGCGGATGAAGGGGACGTTATAGGCAGTTATACGTAATAGGCAGTATCCAATATCAATTGCAGAAGCTGTTTCTATAGGGAGCAAATAAAAACTTACTTCGCTAACAGGAGCGAATATGCGAAAAAACAGAACGAAAAATAATGTGTACTACTCGTAAACATTCGTCGTCGGCAAAGGGAAGATCGAAAGAGCCGATAGTCAACGTGAACTTGAGTGACTTCTGTCACCGATTCGTCTGGGCCAATCAAAACGGACAACAATGCTTGGGGGTGTGTCTATACGATGGAAGGTCATAAATCATGCGTTATATTTGTGTTTTAATAGCTCTGAAAGATTAAAAACCAGTAGCATCTGTGGTCTTGGTATGTGCCGGTTCAAATACGTTTTAGGATATAATAATAACCTACTTCAAACAATGGAAGAAATAATTTTTCTTTCTCAATGTATTTGTATAAATAAAAGTTTATCTTTAATTTTTTTTCATTTTTCATAATTTATGAAGTATTTTTAAAATCTTCAAATATCTAAATAAAATTAGTTATCTTCGCCACTGCTGCTCCCAGGATTTCGCTGCAAGACTTTTTTATGCTTCTGCAATTGATATTGGGAAAACTATACCACGTGTAACTGTCAATAGCTTGAGTACGCCGATTCCCCCGGACCTACCGACACAATAAACTAGGTGCCGTATCTAGCGTAGCATATATGATCTAATAGTATTACGGATGATGTGACGTCATGTGGACTGCGTACGGTCTGCCGTTCAGTCTTAGTACCTCTTCACGGAATATGAGTTCAGGTTTTGACGTCGTTTTCTAGGCGTCGGACCGCATGCAGCGCTTTGAGTCTACGAAAAAGTTCTTCTCTAATCTGATTCTAGAACTTGTTTTTTGACTCAGTTTCACCAGTAAACCTATTGAAACTAAATGCAATTAAAATTAAAAATATATATTCAGAAATAAAATCCAATGAACAAGATAATTGACACATGAACGTGAAGGCACGGAGAAATAGATTTGTCTATTCAACCAAATTTATCCAATCACTCTTATTGGCTTGACCCGACTGAATATAATTAATCCCAAAGCACAGGTGTATTCGATTGATGGAATCATTATATTGCGGTGACAAAATGGATTTCTCAATGCTCTGCTAACATTTCCTTGATTTGAACATATTTTCATCTATTGGAACAATCTCCAACTCATATTGAATGAGAATTTAATTCAACACAAATATAATATTTATTTGAATCGAACAACGAAAAAAGATTAATTTAAATAAAATATTATATTGGTTGAATTATATGCGTTAGATGGCGGAGCGTTCGCACAACTGACGTTGCGACGTCTGGACTTAAATGTCTGGTGTAGCCTCTCATACTCGGTTGCCATATTTGTCAATTAAGTTGGTTAACAAAAACTTTCTAACAAAAAATTAAACTGACGAAAACATAAACTGAAAAACAAAGAATAAAATAAACCTCCCTAGTTCCAATAATAACTGAGCTCCTAACTAATGTGAGTAATTTATTTCGAGTCGGCGCCAAACAAACTAGCAATTGAATTAGGTAAAGCGTAAAATGATGGCAGCGGAATGCACGGCGGCGTTTCGATTATTTCTTCAAAGTAATACGATGGTTTTCGTTGATTTTTTGTTTGGCGTCGACTCAAAATTAGTTATTCACATTAGTTAGGATCTCAGTTATTATTACGACTAGGGAGGTTCATTTTATTTTTTGCTTTTCAGTTTATTTTCTCCTCGATTTGATTTTTTGTTGAAAAGTTTTTATGCTTTGCTCTTTTTTGGCCAAAATCCACCTACTCAATTGACTCCAGGTATCCATCAGAACTACATATATGTATGCCAAGTTTCAACAGAATCGGTTCACAGATGAACCTCAGGGGTGGATTACTCCTTCCCAAATAACCAACTCCGGAGTATACCTTATCAAAAAAAAAAAAAAAAATCATCTGAATCGAATAACCCACTACAAAGTTATGAGTGGTAGAATGGGTTGACGGGTAAAAATTCAGTGGATGAACGATAAATATTCCCCATTTTCCTACCCTTAAGGGTGACATTCTTCTGTTAAATTCGAATGGGACCAACTTTGGAGTATACCCTATCCAATATAGTATGCGAACATGTTCTCCAATAAATATGAAAAAACCGGAAAAAGAAACTAAAAGTAATAATACAAAAATAAGAGAAAATTAATCACCAAGATAGATAAGAAAAGTAACCCCCACAAAAAAGAAATGCAAATGATCCTGAGGAACAATACACAGAAACAAAGAAACCAACTAGACGAAACGGCCCTACAAGTGTATGGTGAGGCCACAGATGAACAAGAATCTGTGTCCATAGGATGCTTAAGTAGTGATCTTGAGGAGCACTCTTTCATTGTCTTCAACTCGGAAAAAACGCCTGAAGATATCAATCAAAAATCACTCCTGGAGGAGCTAGAAACTGCACAAAAAATTCTCGTGCATAAGGAAAGCGCAGTAAGTGACGTGAACAGGAAAATAGATATACCAGAACTTATAATAGAACTTATAATATACCAGAACTTATAATAGATCTGGACTTCATCCCTTCCACAGAGGAAAACTCACATATGTGGTGACCAATACGCTTCAGGTCTTCCTAATCAAATGAAATTACACTGAAAAATGTATATTTGCGGTGACCAATATGCTATAGGATTCCCAAGAGCTGTCACAAAAATGATAGACCAGTCTAAATTTGAAATAAATACTAATATAAGTCCGAATATGGAACAATAAAATATGGGCAGTTAGATACAATAATAGTTATGTTCAACAAAAAAAATATTAGTTGTAACAGAGCTTTACAGTTGTTTATGAATAATATTCTAGGTCTTGCTAAATTTACGAATCTCATTATAGTTTCAGAATGCAATAACTACCATGACAAAAACATCAACAGGTTTATTTTCAAAAAAAATCAAGGTGTTCGAAGGATTCAATAGAAACTGCTCGATTACATTTCATACTGATAGAAAACAAAAAGGGAGCAAATTTGAACTAATAGAAAAATTAAAAAAAAAATCGAATTCTCAGCAAGAAACCAACAAAGAAATGCTCTCAAAACGATAGAAATAACCGATTTCAGTGTCATAGAACCAGTTGCATACTCTGCTAATACATCCGACAATAATTTTTTAGACCAAGGCATGTCGTCAATGACAAAAAATTTAATGTCCTTAACTCAAATGACTTAACTTCAGGCTCTCTATGCCTTGAAAATACCGAGGACCATGATCAAACTGATGAAAATGTAAGTATTACTACCAATAGGTCTCGTTTTGCTATAGCTCGGAATGAAAATATTTCTTTTGCCCTCCAAAATATTCAAGGTATCAGTAATGAGATAGTTCTTCTAAACAATACGTTTGAGGAAGATAACTTATGTGATTTTCTGATTATTACGGAACACTGGCAAAAGGCTGAACAATTAGAAAGTATTAAGTTGAGCAATTTTGATCTTTGTGCCTCATACTCTAGAGATACCAAGATCCATGGAGGAGTTTCTATCTATAAACATGATAATTTCGTGGGAATCATTCATAAGCTAGTTTTTGTAAAGAAGGTGTTATAGAAGTATGTGGCATCAAATTTGTTCCACACTATTATGTTCAGATCAAGGGATCACTATGTATATTATTTTATCTATTTTGTACTGATTTTAGTTACTATGGTTTTTGAAATACGAGAGGAAATTTGACTGTAATTTGAAAGAGTTGTCAAATATATGTTCTTGTTTTGCCTATTGAATCTCAAAGTGAAACTGAATTTCTAAATACAAAGTTGGGTTCAGTATAAAACCCACACATTGTTTGGTCCTTCAAGTAAGTTTTGAACCAAGATATGGAAAATTCAGCACGAAGTAGAAGAAAGGGAGCAGGAGTAAACAAAAGCCTATCGGCAGATTATGATTGGCCGGAAAGATTCGGAAGAGGAATTGGTGAAATGGAAAATCCCCGGAAAAATGAAAGCCACATCACCATTGAAAAGGAGGAAACCTCGGAAAAATCTAAACTTTCCAAGTCTGCTGTAAGTTTGAAATCCCATACTAGTGCGAGAATACTCCAGAAGAAACTGAATTATGAAACTGAAAAAAAGCGACAATAAATCGAAATGGAAAAAGCAAAGTTAGAGAATCAACTTAGACTTCTTCAACTCGAACATGATCTTCAAGAAGAGAAAATTAGGAGTGTCGAAGAAGAGAGACAGAGCCAAAAACTGGGATTAGAAGACGTCCAGTCAAGCATGTCCAGGGTTCAAGAATGGGTGGACAACTCGGAGGAGAACGGAAGCATTCGGAATAGGTCAAATATTCAACCAAGTATTACCAAGGCACAGCTACAAGGGTTGCAAGGTAAACCTAGAGAAAATAAAGATCCTCCAGGTGAGCCATCTCATGATTTTGTCCAACCAGGTGAGAATAGAAGTACTGAGATCAATATCAGTCAGGTCAATGTAGGTAACACTCAATCAAATGATATCCAGTTATTATGTCAGACGATTAACAATCTTCTGAAACGAAGCAGCAATGATTCTAGCAATAATTTCCATGATGAATTTTTGGCACGTCAGATTATAGACAAAGACTTTCCAATTTTCTGTGGAAATCCTGAAGAATGACCGTTATTTTATGAACAATATGAACGAGTTTGTAAAATGTGTTCATTCAGTCAGGAAGAAATAATGATAAAACTCAGAAAATGCTTGAGGGGGGAAGCAAAATCTGCCGTAGCAGGTATGCTGCTTGCTTCAGAAAATGTACCAATGGTAATGGAGACATTGAAAATGAGGTTCGGTCGGCCAGATGTTTTTATTGAAGTTCTCATAGCCAAAATAAATTGCATTCCACATATGAAAGAGATAAGTATTGAAAAATTGATATTATTCTCTAATGAAGTAAAAAAATTTGTTGAAACCATGAAAAGTTTGAAGTCAGTAGGTCATATGAATAATCCTCAACTTCTGAAAGATCTGTCAAATAAACTTCCCGATATACTAAAACTTAAGTGGGGTGAATATTTTTTCAGTAGACAAATGGAGGCCAGCATTGAATTATTTTCGACTTGGTTGGCAGACATGGCAAATGCTGCATGCTGTGTGTATACTTCTAAAGAACCAAAGAAATTTGAAGAACCATGGAAGAATGTGAGAAAGCCCACCTTCCAACAGAAGCAAAAATGGCCAGAAACAGTTCTAAGCACCAATACAGAGGAAATTAAAAGCTGTAGGTATTGCGAAAACAGAGAGCACCGTACTTCAAACTGTCCAAAAATGAAGTTGGATGATGTCAATACAAGGTGGGAGATAATCAAAGGTAAAAAACTCTGTTTTTGTTGTCTAGGAGCAAATCATCAGAAACTCAAATGCAAATACAAAAAAGAATGTGGAGTTGGTGGATGTAAATATAAGCACCACAAACTTCTACATAACGAAAATTTGACGGGAGAGAGATCACGTGAAAATGAAAATGTAAATATTGTAAATAATGAGACTAGTATTTCCAGGCAATCGGAGGAAAAAGCAGTAATGACAGTTCAACTGGAAAAAAGAAATGTACTGCTGAGGATGATTCCGGTGAAATTATATGGTCCACGAGGAGAGGTTCGCACTCTAGCACTCTGTGATGAGGGATCAACAGTGAGCTTGATAGAAGAGGACATCGTCAGAAAGCTGGGGTTGAAAGGTATCAAAGAATCACTCTGTATCAAGTGGACTGGGGATATTTCTACAAAATTCGAAAATTCACAATGTCTGGATCTTCAAATATCGGGAGTAAGAGATTCAAAACTATTTATTTTGAAAAATACTTATACAGTAGAAAATCTTTCATTGCCTTTGCAATCAGTCATAAAGAAAGCTGCGAAGCATATCATCATTTGAAAAATCTCCCAATTACTGATTCTGAGAATGAAAGACCCATGTTACTGATAGGTCAGGATAATATAAATCTCATTATTCCTAGACAAATCCGAAGTGATTACACGAATTAAAGATTTTCTCCTATTGCTACGAAATGTAAGTTGGGTTGGTCTCTGCATGGCCCAAATAATCAATCGGGAATAGATATGATAGATTCCATTCATGTTTGTAGTGAGAAAAACGAGTTATCACATGATTTAGTCAAACAATCTTTCTCACTAGATTCATTTGGTATTTTGCCACCTAAACATGTTTTCACAATGGAAGAGAAGAAAGCAATTGATATAATGAAAAGAACAGCACAAAGGGTTGGAGATCATTTTGAAATAGGACTTATTTGGAAGGAGACAAATCTGAAATTACCTGAAAGCAGAACAACAGCACTGCAAAGATTGAGATGTATGGAAAGGAAATGTGAAAGGAACACGGAATTTGGTAGAATCTACTGTGAAAAGATTGATAGCTACATAAAAAAAGGATATTTGAAGAAATTGTCGCTTGAAGAAGCTGCAATCGAACCTCCCCACACATGGTACTTACCTCATTTTGCTACTGTAAATCAGAACAAACCCGGCAAGATCAGGATGGTTTTTGACGCCGCGGCTAAATCTCATGGGTCGAGCCTAAATGACTATCTATTGCCAGGACCGGATTTACTCTCATCGCTTGTTGGTGTTCTGATTAGGTTTCGACAGAGAAAATTTGGGTTTGCAGGAGACGTAAGGGAATGTTTCATATGGTTACAATCAGAGAAGAAGATCGATGTGCCCAACGATTGTTATGGAGAAACTTAAACTTCAAAATGGAACCGGAAGTTTATGAGATGCAGGTGATGATTTTGGTGCCACATGTTCTCCAGCATGTGCGCAATATGTGAAAAATGTTAATGCGGAGGAAATGAGTGAATCCCCTGAAATTTTGACGGCCATAACGAAGAAAATATACGCTGATGACTATTTGGATTCCACGGACACTGAAGAACATGCTTTAGCTAAAGCAACGGAGGTGAAACGTATAATGTCTTTGGCGGGATTCGATCTAGTCAATTGGATAACCAACTCTTTCCTTGTGAGATCAGGATTTGAGGAAGAAATGAATGAACAGAAAAATATTCCAGGAAATGGACAAGCGATACAAAGAGTCTTGGGAGTATGGTGGAATCCTGTGAATGATAAAATTCGTTTCAAGTTGTCACTTGAGAATATGCAAAATAAAAGTAAAATCACAAAGAGGGAAATTCTTAAAATTGTAATGAGTATTTTCGATCCTTCAGGATTTCTGGCTTTTCATACAATTGGGGCAAAAATTCTTCTACAGGACATATGGCGAGCAGGTGTTAGTTGGGACGATCATATTCCAGTTAACATGAAGAAGATATGGGAAGACTGGCTCACGGAATTGAAGAATGTAGAGATTATTGAAGTTTCACGATGTTATTCTCATCTCATACCAACTGCTATGGTGATAGAATTACACATTTTTTGCGACAGCAGTGAAAAAGCGTTCTCAGCAGTGGCGTATTTGAGAATATTGGATCATGGAAAAATTGAGACATCATTCGTGATGGCAAAGACGAGGGTCGCACCACTGAAGCCTTTATCTATACCCAAGTTGGAACTTCAGGCGGCTGTGATGGCTACAAGAGTCTCGGAAATATTAATAAATGAACTAGAGATCAAAATTGAAAAGTTTTTTGTCAGATTCAAAATTTGTTTTAGGATGGATCAAAAATGATAGCAGGAAATTTAAACCATTTGTAACACTTCGGATTGGGAAAATTCAAGAGAAAACCTATATTGTTGATTGGCATTGGATTCCAACGCATTTGAATGTGGCAGATGCAGCTACTCGTCAACATTCCAAAGGAAAATTAAAAAATATATCGGCCGTTTGGTTGGATGGACCAGACTTTTTGAAAGATCCCGTAGATTTTTGGCCAGAGGAAATAAAGAATTGTCCAGAATGGGAATAAATCGACGAAGAACTGAATGAATTGAAAAAGGAATTCACAGGAACTTGCACTGCTGAATATGAGTCAGGTTTACCAAATATAAAAAGATTCTCAAAATGGTTACGTCTGATGAGGGCAACTGCTTGGGAATTTCGATTTATTGAAAACCTGAAAAAATTTGAGAATAAAGTTTCATATCCATTAAAACAAACTTTAAGTATCATGGAACTGGAGGAGGCTGAAAAACGATGGATAAAACTATCACAGAAAGAGAGTTTTGAAGAAGACATGGAAAATATGAGGAAAACAGGAAGTTTAAAGAAAAATAGTAGGCTAAAGGGATTATGTCCGGAATTAGATGAAAATGGAGTGATGATACTGGGCGGAAGAAACAATTTAATGTTGAATGAAGCTAAATACTGGACAACAATATGAGTTGAATCAGTTTGTTAATACTTCCTTGGAATTGAACCTGAGTCAACAAAAATGTTGAGTGTTGTTTTTGATGACAAACTTCAATGAAGGACACATATTGACAACTTATGCAATACACTTAGGGAAGCCTGTTATTCTCTTAGGTTTCTCTCCAACCATTGTAGTCAAAGTATTTTATTGACTGTCTATTATGCAAACTTCAATTCGCATCTTAGATATGGCATCCTCTACCGTGTCTCGTGTGTTTTGTATACAGAAGTATGCTATTAGGATCATTGCTAAGTTGGGCTATAGAAATACTTGTAGACAAAATTTTCAGAATTTGAAAATTTCAACGCTAGCAGGAGTATACATAATGGAAGCTTGCACATATATCCACCGAAATAGTAATACATTAGCTGCTAACAGAGCCTATCATAATCATTCTACCCGGAATGCCCACTTATTATTACCTAGTCAACATCGCACTGCTCTATACCAAAGAAGGTTTGAGTTTCAGGGCTGCAAACTCTTCAATAAACTCCCCGATAACGTGAGAAACTCTGAAAATGTACATATCTTTAAATCAAGACTGAAGCAACTTCTTCTGTCAAAGAACTGCTACAGTATAGATGAGTTTTATCTGTAATCCAATACTATATGTGTATATAGGAAGGAATTATTTATCATTATATTTATGTGGTATACATCTGTTTATGTTTTATATATATATATATATATTTACCCATTTTCGATTTTACAACTATGTGACATTATCTATCTTAGTATAGTTTTATGTTTTTTTCAATATTTTACATTGACATTTTCCTCTTTTTCATTTGTACTCCCGCTCCTGTGGTTGTACAGATCAATCTGAGTAGAAAAAAAAAATGAAGAAAGAATCATGTAAATCGAACTACTCTGTGGAAAGTTCTGCTTGATCATAGATAAAAAAAATATACGCGTCGACTAGAGAACCACTTTCTTTTTTTTCGTGGGTTGAAAATGAGTACTCATTTGAATAAATATTTTTAGTGGAGGAATCAGCTTATTTTGTAGAATTGTCATTTCATTGAATTCATCAATTCGATATAAATTTTTTTGTTTGCATGAATATTTTTGTTAAAACAATCAGCAAATTCTATAGATCTGATTATTCGATTCAACAGAATAATTTCTGCCAAAATGAGTTATGAATAGAGTTGGTTGAATAAAATATTTGGTTCATGCAAATTAGTTTCAGTTGATGAAACTTTACATTTGATCCAAAACCAAAAAATAGTTTTACTCATTTTGAGATTATATTTTGTGCATATACGACGCTTTTATTTGTTTGATTCAAATGAATTTTGTGATTCAACAATTTGTTTTTTCTGTGTGGATATTTAACCCACCGTACACGCAATTTATCTACCGCAAATGTTGTTCTAGTGAAACAATATTCAATATTCATTGAAAAATTTTCTATAATAAAATGTTTATATTTAACACCTGGAAATGGTTTCATAAATTCGTCCCTCTATTGTTTCGCCAGAAAGGTGGAAGAAGGGCTAGTGTTCGGTCCCAATGAAAAAGACCTAAATCGAATCGTGTGAGTGTTTGTGGAAAATTGATCAAAATATTTCAGAAAGTCGGCTCCATAAACCAAAAAAAAATCTTTGATACGTACTTTTTCATCTTCAGATGATGTTCAACACATTTTGTCAACTTGTTATAAACCATGTTCTGATATTCTGTACTATTTATCATGTCAGGATCACAGGATTTGGTCAGATCCTCAGCATATTTGTTCAAGAGAATGAATTGAAACCTAAAATGCAGCACAATATGGGCCAATACATTCACATTGGTTGTCAAGGTGAAACTGAGAATAATCAGTAGTGGAAAAACGAAAATTTTGTGGAATCCACCAATCAAGTAATTTCCAATTGTAAATTGACATAGGAATTTCTCTTCATCGCCTATAAATGGGAAAAAGGACAAGTATGTCAGAGTGCAGTAAATTGCCTGGCAGGCACAATACATTTTAATGGTTCTGCACTCATCTATTATTTTCTTCTCGAGCTCTTCTCCTTGAGAATCGATTCGGAATAAGTCGGCAAAAAGATCGTTTCTGTATTCATACATTTTTCGTCCATACAAGGTGGTCAACAATGTAGCACACAAAGGCTGAAACAAAAAAAAATCTAATAAAATAGAGACACATTTTGGATGCTGAAACCTTCTTGATTTCAAATGACACTCTCCGAATGGAAGATTGGTATTTTTGATGAGACAATATGAGAGATGGAAAACTATTCATTGGAAAGGGGAATATTCTCAATTGAATATTGAATAGAAAGATTTTTCTGTCGATTGAAAAATCCACGATAAATGAAGTTATTTTTTGTGAATGTCCTACAGAAAACAACTACTTTTTCGGCTATAGCCACGCTGGACATTGAACTACATCTGATAAATATTCTGAAAAGACCCTAACTAAGGTAGTTGTTTTCTGTTAGACATTCACAAAATAACTTCTTTTATCGTGGATTTTTCAATTGACAAAAAAATATTTCTATTCAAAAGTCAATTGAGGATGTTTCCCTTTTCAACATGAATACACCACAAGAGGTTATCTTGACGAAGGAAGATAGTGACTTGAGTTTATCTTTTAGTCGCAGATGATTCCACATCTGATTTTATAAACATCCTGTTCATATTTTCAACAAATTATTCATTGGAATAATTCCATACCAGGGGAAATTCTGAACGTTCTCGATTATATACAGTACGAGTACTGTATTTTCCAAGGATCTGAAAAGTCTGTGTAGGGGGTATTCAAGATTTGGAATGAAAAACCAAATACTATTTATAAGAAAACAACTGTAGAGTTTTGAATCACTCTATATAATTTAAAAATGTATTATGACATTTTTCCGTTGTTATTGGTATCAATAGCTTCTAGAAACAACTGAATAATGGAGTTCTAGAATAAATCCAGTTTTTTCAATAAAAAAGCTGTAATTTTTCAATTGCATCATTTGGAGAAAAGCATTGTACTGGCCTGCGATCGGATAAAACATACTTCATTTTACAGTTGAAGCCGAATATAATCTCTTAATTTTTTGGTTCAGCCTTCTACAGGTAATCTGGGAGGTATTGATTGCGCATGAATATAAAAAAAATATTCGTACAATTGTTTGTATAGGATTATCATTAGTATGTTGTTATGATCATATGAAGGCATGCTTCCATGAGGCTACTTGGTGCCATATTGTTGTAACAAGAATTAGAGCCGATAACCGGCTTACGGGATGTTTGGAAAATTGGAGTTTTTCAACATCCTGTTTGTTCGTATCGTGTGAAAATTTAGAAAAAACGAAATTAAAAAAAATACCGGTTTTCATTTCTCAAACGTGGGAAGTTCAAACGTGAAAGTGGATATAAAAAAATATTCGAATGATCAAAATAAGCATATATAATATAAGCAAATACGCAAGTATAAAAGTTCGCTTCCGAAGCAATATATTGCATTTATTTTTACTCAAATTGGCGGTTTTCGTAATAATATTTGGAATGAAGCTGAAATTGTAGACCTAATTTCTCGACCAAATGAAACAATATCTAGCTGGCACAAAAACGCTTTATTTGAATATCTTGGATAATTTCAAAAATGGGAGGAAATTAGTCTAGTAATTTCGAAAGGGCGGATGTTAATAAATTGAAAAAACTCTCTATATTTCATTTCCATATCAATATTGGTGAACTATGTGTCGCTTGGTAGAGCTTCCTGAGCTCCACAACTTCTAAGAGGCTTTTTATTTCGTGTTGATTTTATGCTATTTGATAATAGCATATTTATATATATA
Organism: Gonioctena quinquepunctata; assembly: GCA_018342105.1. NCBI lineage: Eukaryota > Metazoa > Arthropoda > Insecta > Coleoptera > Chrysomelidae > Gonioctena > Gonioctena quinquepunctata. The sequence continues at coordinate 153,548 of JAFIRS010001856.1, read as the reverse complement.
TATATATATATATATATATATATATATATATATTTTATGATTTTGATTTGTTGTAATATTATTGGAATTGTGATATTAATATTGTTATTGAATCTAAAATATACCTGGCTATGGAACTCTTATGTCTCTCTTTCAGTTTTTCACCTACTCACTTAACCTTTGCTAACTCAGTCGGTGACGCCTATGCACAGTTGAATGTCTTAATCTCAAGAGGGTTGCAGCTGGGCTTTCTATTTTGCTTGATGTCAATATACTATTTTCTTTTTTATGTATTGATGAATAAATGTTATTGATCCAGAAAATGATTATGTACCTAGTTTTATTTAATAGAATTCACTCAATAGCAATGTTTGGCTTTCATATTTTGTCTCATTATTCGAAATTCCATTTTTCATTTCTTTCAATGCCCATCTCCTGGAAACTCCCATTTTTAAACTATCCAATCACATCCGGTTATTTTCATAATTTTCCACTTTTGATATTGCACTTTTCACTTAATTATACTATAGTACATTTTAGATGAAATAATCGAAACATAACAAAAACTCAGACTAAAACTCATTTGCCACACTCTTCAAATTGTCCGAGTTAATTAGAAATGGCTACAGTTACTGTTCACGCCAGAATTATATTTATTTTATTTTTTTTACAATTTATTTCCTGTTTGCATTTCGCACCAAATTGGCCATGTAATTTGTTGTTTTCGTTTTTACCGTAGTAGCTAAGCAACCCTCTCAGACACACTGAAAATATACATCAACAAAACTTGACATATCAGTCAAAAATTCATTTTCTAAGGAATCAGCCGAGCATCTCAGAATCTCAAGTGATCATGTATTGAAACATTTACGATGTTTGAAAATGTTGGGTCAGCCTACAGAACACTGGGACACACTTTATATCTTCATGCTCACAATTAAGCTAGATTCCACAACTCTGCGTGATTGGAAAACATTAATATGCAATGAAGACGTTCCAACATCAAAGGAATTTTTCAGCATTCTTCGTGAAAATGCTGGAACTTTGGAGAAATTAGAAGCTTATTCTAGCAAAAATTTCAAATCCAAAGATACCAAAAGCTATTCCCAAAAAATCTTGCATTTCCAAACTCGTTCATGTCACATGTGTCATGGTTCCCATAAGATATATTCATGTTCGACATTTTTGAGGCTTTCTGTCAATGCTCGTATAGAAAAGGTAAAGAACTTGAAGTTGTGCATCAACTGTCTAAATGCAGGACATCAAGTCGAAACTTGCAATCTCTCAAATTGCAAAAAATGTTCAGGCAAGCACAATTCTCTTTTGCACATAGACAGAGAGACTTCTTCAGATGTCATCGTATCCCAGACTCACTCTCAATTGTCGTGCACTAGTATAATGCCGGTTTCATCACAAGTTCGTTTGTCTACCATTCGTGTTAATGTTAAAACAAGGGCGGGAAACATTCAAAGTTGCACTGCTCTATTAGATTCCGCATCTCAATCAAATTTGATTTCAAGTAGTTTTCAACGATTGATAGGCGTTCAAAAGAAAGAAATCAACATGACTATTATAGGTATTACACAAGCATCTTCAAATATAAAGGAAAAATGTGATATTCAAATTCAGTCAACCAACAATGGGTTTTCAGCTACATTGTCATGCGGAATTGTCGATAGCATCTGTCACAAAATTCCCAACCATTACATAGATATTCCATCTTTGGAAATTCCTCAAAATATTCATTTATCTGACCCAAATTTCAATATTCCAAAGCAAATCGATTTACTAATAGGAGCTGATCTGTTCTCGCATGTATTAGCTGTTGGGCAAATCAAACTCAGTTCACAAGCTATTTTGCAAAAAACCAAATTTGGGCGGATTGTGGCTGGAACACTCACTCTCAATAACAATAATCAGTCCCATTGTAATCTTACCAAGAACATTGATGTTCAAAAACAATTATCCCGATTTTGGGAAATTGAAGAATTTCCTGTTGATAGAATCATTTCTAGCGAAGGATTATATTGTGAAAAACATTTTACCCCCACTCACAAAAGGAATCCTGAAGGACGTTCTATTGTATCCATACCGTTAAGGGCATCGGTAAACAAGCTAGGTGACTCAAAATCCCAAGCATTAAAACGTTTTTACAATTTAGAGCGCAGATTGCAATCAAATGAGAAATTTTGGGAAATGTATGTTTAATTTTTAAATGAGTATGAGCATCAAGGTCATATGACATTTTTCAGATCCTCAGGAAATAGAATACTTTTTTCCAGGAGGCTAGTTTAACTACAAAGCTTAGAGTTGTATTTGACGGCTCATGTCCTACTACCTCAGGTTGGTTAGTTTATTATATACAAGTGGTCGGTCCTCAAATTCAAAATGATTTGCTGTCGATACTACTCCGGTTCAGACAATGTAGGTATGTAGCTTCCGCCGACATCTGCAGAATGTATAGACAAATTATGGTTGAATCTAGTCAGCGGTGGCTTCAGCAAATATTCCTACAGAACCACTTGATGATTTCAACTCAATTCTGTAAGTTATGGGACATCATCAGCTAGTTTTTTAGGCATTCGATATATTCAAAAATTGGCACATCAGAACAAGCATCCTTTTTCAGAAGCTTCTAAGGTCATTTTAAGAGATATGTATGTAGATGATCTCTTGACGTCTCATGACTCATTACATCAACTTGCTGTCATAGTAAAACAGGTCTTTGATATTCTATCTCTTGGGTGTTTTGATTTACGAAAGTGGGTTCCAAACGACCCTCTCGTTCTCCAGCATGTTGAAACTTCGACATCCTCTTTACACGTGTTACAACTCGGCTCCCATGAGAGCATGGAAACATTGGGTTTGTTATGGTCATCAAAAAATTATTTTCTTCTGTTTCACAATCCTGAAATTAAATCAATGAAGAATATCACCAAGCGAGTAATATTATCAAGTATCGTACAATTATATGATCCCTTGGGCATTTTGAGCGCATGTACAATTGTCGAAAAAATAATTCTACAGAAGTTATGGCAGGAAAAACTATCTTGGTCTGAGTCAGTACCTTCATGTATACATACTCAGTGGTTGAAGTTCAGAGATGAACTCGGTCAGATAAACAAAATTCAAATTCCCAGGCATGTCAAATGCATCAACCCACTTCGCATTGAAATGCATGCATTCTGTGATGCCTCGAACGATGCCTACGGTTCATGTAAATTTATTCGCAGTATCAACTTCAATGGAGAAATCTCCGTCAAATTGTCATGTGCAAAGGCTAAGGTAGCTCTCCTAAAATTGTTGACCACTCCAAAACCTGAGCTTTGCGGTGCATTGACATTGGCACGTTCATTAGATGAAGTTGTCAAATCCCTAACCTCGCAATTTGATCGAATTTGTTGCTGGTCTGACTCAACTGTGGTGCTAGGATGGTTACATACGTCTCCAAGTATGCTTAAAACCTCCGTGGCAAATCAAGTTGTTGAAATTCAGTCCAAAACTGATAACTGCACCTGGAGACAATCCCGCCGATTCATTTTCTCGGGGCGTTAATCCACGACGTCTGATTCCGCATGACCTTTGGTGGATCGTACCACATTGGCTCCCAAGAGAGCCTTCCGAATAGCCAATTTCAGAATTACCTTCAAATTCCAATTTGCCTGAATTCAAATCATGCACTCAAGCAAGCATTCTCACTACTCTTCACAATGATTTTCCAATCACAAATTTTTCGAGTTTGATACGCTTGAAAAGATGTACAGCATATTGTTTGAGATTCAAACATAACCTTTCCAGTTCGAAGGAACTTATATCGCTTGGCCCTCTGAAATCAGGAGAAATACAACTTTCCCTTCAACTTCTGATACAAATTGTACAGTCAAGGCATTCCCCTTCAGAACTGTTCTCATTCAAGCAAAATAAACCCATAGAGTCCAATAGCAAAATTCTCAACCTTAATCCATTTTTGGATGAGAATAAAATAATTAGAGTAGGTGGTTGGCTTAGTCGTTCACATTTTGATTATGATAAGCGACATCCCATTTCACTTTTTGCAAAAGACCACCCCACAACTTTAATATTTTGTGGAGAGCATCGAGTGCCATTTCATGCTGGATCCCAGCAACTATTGGCTTCTGTGAGAGAACGGTTTTGGGTCATTTCTGGTAGAAATGCAGCTCAAAAAATTGTTTACCACTGTGTGGAATGTTGTCGATTTAAGGCAACTACAATTCATCCTCTCATGGGTGAAATCCCAAAGGAGAGATTGAGTCCTTCGCTTCCATTTTCTATAAGTGGGGTGGATTATGCCGGTCCTTTTATTCTCAAGGAGCGTCGAGGTCGCGAAGGTAAGACTTATAAGGCTTGAGTGTGTTTATTCATTTGCTCCACAACCAAGGCCGTCCATTAAGAATTCGTCACTGACCTAACAAAGGATGATTTTATAGCTGCATTGTGCCGTTTCAGTGCTCGAAGAGGAAAACCAAGCAAATTGTTTTCCGACAATGGCACAAATTTCATAGGGCAAAAAATATTCCATGTCACGAGCGACTTTAGAACTGAAGGAAAGAGTGGAAATCGACAAATACGGCGCCTTAATACATTTCATCAAGAAGGAAAACGTTGGATATAGAGCAAAAAAATCGAAAGTATTTACAAGAGAACAGTCAACGAATTTGTGCGTTCTGCCCTAGACGAGGAGTTTTCAATGATGAAAGTGGCTTTTTTAATTGGAATTGGAGGAGCCTGTCGAACCAATGAATTAGCGAAGACGACCACGGAAGATATTGACGTTCTAGAGGACAAGCTGATTGCTACTATTCCCTCTCCAAAATTTCACAAGAAACGGATTTTCGCTGTGGTACCTGACGGCAAAGCCAATCCGTACGCAATATTAAGGCTAGTCCATGTTACTCACCGAAGATTGTTTGTATGTACGCTATGTACGCTACAGCCCTGCGGCATTTATTTCTTCTCTAAAATACCTCAAAAAATAGCTGAGTATCTCTCACTGGTCACTGCGTAAGGAGATCTTCGGTAAATTTTCTTGTTAATGCTGGAGGAGATATATTAGATCTACAAGAACTTGGTGGATGGGAATCAGCGAAGGTTGCTAGATGGTATTAAGAAGAAAGTGTGACCAAAAAAGTTTCCATTGCTCGCAAAATTCAAATCGGCGATGTTTCCGGCAGTGGATTAAGCACTGGGGAACCGCACGAAATCGAAAGAAGTGCTTGCTCGGTCATTAATCAATCTTCAGAGGATATACCTATGATCGTGGACGCTAAAGGTAAAGGTGTATCCATCAAATTTGAAAACTGTCAGAATATTGTTTTACATGTTCATGAAAACTAGTTCTAATATTATTTGGTATCTAACGTATTATGCTTTCGTAACTAACGTATTTAATTATGGTAACTAATGTATTATGAGTAATTAAGGTTTTATATAGGTTTTGGTACGTTTATGATGTTGATAATTATTAATGAAGATTTCATATAAAAATGTCTCAATCTTCAATGATACGATGAAGTAACTGAGGTTTTATGTAGGTTTTGGTACGTTTATGATGTAAATAATTATTAATGAAGATTTCATATGGAAATATCCCAATCTTCAATGATACGATGAAGGTATGAGTATGTAACTAAAATACAATAATTTGCTCTCAGAATAAAATACAATCAGATAAGATATAATAGGTTTAGTAGTGTTAAAGTATGAAATACAAATACAAATATTGGATGATAAGATACAAATATAAATACACAGAGTGATAATATTGCGGCAGGGTTATGAAATATGAATGGAATAAAAATAAAATGAAATAAAATATTGAAATAGGGTTATAAACAGAAATAAAATATGTAAAATACTACAAGTATTTAGTACATTTGACTCTTGGAAGAGTGGGTTAGTTGGATATCTTGTGCTTTTGCCTAGTATAATTTTGAGGAATCTTCGTTGAAGGACTTCAAGGGATCTGAGGTGAGATTTCAGTGCGCCTCCTTACGCCAATATGCCGTATCGAAGGTGAATTTCAACGAGTGCATAATAAAGTGTGAACATTTGTTAGATTCGTAGTATTTTTTTCATGTATCTCATTTTAAACAAAACACATTGTAATTTTTTTGTGATATGGTTAATGTGTATATCCCATTTCATATGACAGTCTATTACGACTCCTAGATATTTTACGTTACTATCAGCTGAATTTGTGTCTTTTTTTCATCGGGGATTTGTAGCTGCGGGAAAAGAGGAAGATTCGTTCTATCACAAATTTATAGCGAGTAATCTGTTTTCGAGCCATTTCTTGATGAGAAGAAAGTCCGATTCTACCGTTTGCTTCAATTCTGCCAAGGTTTCTGCTTCCTAGAATATTGCAGTGTCATCTGCGAAACCAATGATGTCTCCTTTCGTTTTTGTAGTGAATAAACCATTAAAATAGATATCAAATAGTAGGGGCACTCCATATTGCACTACTAACGGTTCACTGATTACATTGTTTATTCTGACTGTTTGGTGTCTAAGTATTGGTAATGTTACTTTCGAGTAAGTCTAAACCTGATGCAAATGTCCTCTAGTGACTGAGAGTAGTTCAAGGTTGACGGTATCGAAAGCTTTCGATAAGTCAATGGATACACATGGGCATGGCTTGTTTTCATTCAGTGAGTTGCGAATTTTTTCAGTTAGGGTTAGGATGGCGTCTTGCGTGGACGTTTTTCCTCGAAAGCCATATTGCCTCTCAGAGATTAATTTATATTCTTCTACAAAATTATGTAGTCTGGTTTTCAATAGTTTTTCAAAAATGTTTGATACATTGGAAATTAGAGAAATAGGTCTATAGTTTTCTGTCAATGTTCTGTTCCTTTTTTTTAAATATCGGAATGGTAGAGTATTTGAAAGCTCTAGGCCAACTACCGGTTTACATGCTTTTGTTGAAGATATAGGTTGAAGGTTCAACCATAAAGTGCGGTCCATAAGTATGGAATAAATTCATATTTAGCGTTATTATGTATTCCTTTGAAAAAACCTGAAACAGGTCGATTTCTATTGTCAATTTGACAATTTACAGTATGAAAATATTACCTCCTCTGAATTATGAGCAACCCCTCAAAAATGTTGAATGAGAAGGGGGGTCGTGTGGCACCTTGTTCGAAAGGGACTTCCTTTCTCTGTTCAGCAATATTAAGTTTTCCAAATTTGGTGTAATCATAATTGATAAAATTTATTTTGAAAATGTAAAATTTTGATACTTCACGTAGAATGAAGGATATAATGTCACATAATGTTTAGGAAGTATTTTTCAATTTATTTTAAAATCAAATTGAATTTTCAAAATGACCACCATTCACTTCTTGACAATAAGCAACTCGATCTTGGAATTCTCATACAAAATTTTGTAGGACCTCAGGGGTTATGTTGTTAATTTCTTCCGTTATCCTAACTTTTAAATCTGCAATATTGTCTGGTCTATCGAAATATACTTTCTATTTCAAATAATCATATGAGAAGTAATCGAGAGAAATCAAATCACGGGATTCAGGCGGCCATTCAATCGTTCCACGTGTTCCAATCCACCTATTGACAGAAACTTCGTTCAAATAATCTTTGACAAAACGTTTGTAATGCGGTGGAGCTTCATCTTGTTGGTAAGAAATTCATCTATATATATTGCATTCGGATCATTTTCATCAGGAAAAAGTCTTTTTAATGCAGGCAATGAAAAGTTCATCGAAAAATCTAGATAAACCTCACCATTAACTGTGCCTTCCAAAAAATAAGACCCAATTATTTTGTTGTTAATGATACCAGCCCAAACGTTCACTTCTTTAGGATATTGTGTGTCAGCCTCACACATCCACTGAGGATTTTCTCTGCTCCAATATATACAGTTTTGTCTATTAACCGTTCCATTTAAATTAAAAGTAGCTTCATCAGAAAAAAACAATTTTATTTATGAACTGAAAATCTGCTTCCATTCTGTCCATCATCAGTTCACAGAATTGTTGTTCTCTATCAGATTCATCCTCATTCAACTCCTGAACCAACTGAACTTCATGGGGATGGTATTTTTCTTTATGTAAAGCTCTCAATATCGATGATTTACTTACATCATTGTCGGCGGCAAATTGTCTACTTGTCATATGCGGACTTTACTCAATGGCTAACAGTACATCTAACTTATTTTCCTCATCCAAATTAACATTTCCACCTGGTTTTTGAATAGTTTTTACATGTCCAGTTTCACGAAATTTTGTTTCTATTCTGCTAACTGTGGACTGTGAGACGTGTTGACCAGGGTATGTATTATTGAACATTTCATAAACTTCCTTTTGAGTTCTTGTTTTGTTACCGCATCCAATCATTATTGAAATGTCTATTCTTCGAGCCATATTTAAATCAACTACAAACACAACTTTTTCTCAATACACTGACGTGTGTCAGCAACTTATAAATATCAAAATAACAGTAGTCTACTAGATTGACATTACATTATTTATGTGGGTTTTGTGAATAATTTTTTGGTGTCTTGAACGACTTTTTCCTGGCGTTCAGCAAAACAGATAATGAAATACCTGATTATTACTTATGGGGTTATATAAAATCAAAAGTATTTTTCAATAGACCAGACAATCGACGTATTTCAGGTTTTTTTAAACAAATACATAATAACGCTAAAAATGAATTTATTCCATACCTCATACAGTGCGATAAGACGTGACAGCTTTCAGGGTTTCTGTTTTGATTCTATCCGGTCCTACTGCTTTGTGGTTCTTTGACTCATGAATGAGGCTTTCTAGTTCCTGCATGTTTGTGGGCAGGAGTGTAAGCGAATTTAGGAGGGAAGGTCTATTCGCTTTGTAATTTGGTTCTGGGTTTATTTTCCGTGTAAGTTTTTTCCCGGCGTTGTTAAAAAATGTTACATTGAATTCATTTGCGACGTCCTTAGCATTAGTTCATTCTCAATATTACCTATATGTACTTTTCGTTTTTTAGTATTACTGACTTCTTGAACGACGTTCCATAAAGCTTTTGTGTTTGATTTGTCAAGATCGATTTTGTTTTTATAATATACGAATTTAGTTTTTCCAACAAGAGTTGACAACTTGTTTCTATATTTTTTGTAACGGTTTCTCAATTCATAATAATTTGGGTTTTGTCTCAATTGTTAAGCCATATGATTTTTTGTAGTGATTGAGTTCAGTAAGGCGTTTGTCATCCAGGCAGCAATCTTTATGTTTTTCTCTTGCGTGTTTTTGTGTATGTACAGTTACCTACATGTTCATGAAAAATTTCAATGAATGTGTCTGTTGCAAGGTTAGTGTCTGGGACGAGATATAATGATTCCCTAGGTTGGTTAATAAGTATGTTTGTTAATTTTGTATGAGCATTAAATATTTTTTAAGCTATTGCATATAGCTTTTATCGCGGGCCTTGAGCGTGGAGACCGAATCCAGAAATTCCGTAACGAAATAAACCTAACACCCCCCACTCCGACCGGCACAGCGATCGGCGTTCGGGCACCTCCTCTTTGTATTTACTTCATGGTACGACTCTACGAAGCTCGCACGAATCGAGACGAGCTGCTCCGAAATCAGACGAATACGTAATCAGCTGTTTGTGAGAAAGTATAGATGTTAATGTTAGGAGCTCATTTGTTGGAGATATTTGTGCGTGCTTAATCAAACTTAGAAATGGCCTACACATAGTCATGGTAGCAATTTACATTTCTCCGAATCCAAAATTAGACGAGGTAGAGCATTTTATTCATTGCACTTTACTGGAGTACACTGAAAAAGGGTCGAAAATACTTGGTACAAATGGTAATAAATTTCCACTTATCTTGGCTGGCGATTTCAACATCAACTTCGCTGATAAAAAATCAAAGCGGTTGACAAGTTTTCTTTCGAAAATATTGAATTTGAAAATGAATAATGATCCACAAGAATCCACAACAAAATATGGAACCACCATTGATGCGGTATTTTCCAGATATTTAGAAGATATCAAGTCTCAAACTTATGTTTCTTATTTCAGTTACCATAAACCTATAGTTTCAATGATAAATATTCCTGAAGAACCGACATGTATTGAAAGATGATAAAAATAAAAAAATATTTTGAACAATATTAACTTCTCATTTATTTAATAAAAGAAAAAAATTTGTTTTCTTATCGGTCACCACGCTCAAAGTGTAACTTGAATTATTATCTAAGAAAAAAAAAATACTGCATAAATAAAATAAATATATAATTATAATTGCGTAAGTTGATAAAAATGCTATGCAATAGCTTTACCGCGGCAGTCTCCGAGTGCCACACGTCTTTTTTTTCTCGTTTTTCGATGCTTCTGGTTTTCTCTAGTACTATTTGTAGAATTGTTGTATAGTGGCTGTCACGTCGCTTTGTAATACCAGGGCAAAATTTTATCGAGTACATTTTGCTTGGATTTGAAAAATATGTGGTCGATACAAGAACTATGTCTGCCCTGTACTCTTGTTGAATTATTTATTGTGGTAATGAAACCGAATTCTTTAAGGGTGTTGTTATATTCCATGTTCAATTCGTTGTTTTTCAGTAGGTCGATATTTATATCACCTATGAGAATGTTATAACTTTCTGTTTGGAATAGAGGACTCGCGAAATAATGTTGAAGATTATTGATGAATTGGTGAGGATTGGTATTTGGGGGTCTATGAACAGCGTTGATGGAGAGATTATCATTCTCGTTTAGAACGATGTTGATTTGCAACATTTCGATTTCATTAAGGGGTATTTTACGAAGTAGAAAAACTTGAAGTCGTCTCCACAATTTAATATTAACAATCGATTAGTTAAAAGATGGTGGAAGGTTAAAAACCAGCGATTAGGTATACCTGTTTCGAACCTCTATAGGTTCATCATCAGCGGAGAATAAAATTTATGAAGATGAAAAAATTATGTTATAGGTTAAAGAGTAATATTATTTCAAGTCAAGAGATCATATTGGGATAGAATGAAAACTTGAAAATTTTCTTTAAGGGTGTGTCCCCTTTTTTAAATTTAGGGGGGCTAAATACATTAGCCGATGCAAAATACCAAGACGACATGAGGACCGTGAAAACAATGGTAGCAATCACTATTTTCACAGTCCTCATGTCGTCTTGGTATTTTGCATCGGCTAATGTATTTAGCCCCCCTAAATTTAAAAAAGGGAACACAACCCTTAAAGGCAAATTTTCAAGTTTTCATTTTGTCCCAATATGATCTCTTGACTTAAAATAATATTACTTTTTAACTTATAACATAATTTTTTTCATTTTGCCTTTAGGGGTTGTGTCCCCTTTTTTGAATTTAGGGGGCTCATTAGCCGATGCAAAATACCAAGACGACATGAGGACCGTGAAAACAATGGTATCAATGACTGTTTTCACGGTCCTCATGTCGTCTTGGTATTTTGCATCGGCTAATGTATTTAGCCCCCCTAAATTTAAAAAGGGAACACAACCCTTAAAGGCAAATTTTCAAGTTTTCATTTTGTCCCAATATGATCTCTTGACCTAAAATAATATTACTCTTTAACCTATAACATAATTTTTTCATCTCCATAAATTTTATTCTCCGCTGATGATGAACCTATAGAGGTTCGAAACATGTATACCTAATCGATGGTTTTAAACCTTCCACCATCTTTCAACTAATCGATCGTTAATATTTAATTGTGGAGACGACTTCGAGTTTTTCTACTTCGTAAAATAATACCACTCCACTTCGAGATACAATGGACTTCTACCACAGGTTATTAAGGGGTATGATTGAATAAGTATAATTGTAGTTAGATTTTATGTAGACAACTTCTCCATCATTCTGATTTACATCTCCTCCGTTATACAACTTAGTATATCCATTTATATTATATAGTTCTGTATTCCTTATTGCCCATGTTTCTGTCAAAGTCGATGTGTATGTTTTCTGCAAGTAATTTAAATTCATCCAAGTTTTTGTTATGAATTATGTTAAAATTGCCACAGACTTTGTTTATTCCTGAGATATCTTGGCATTCTTGAGTGTATTCCAAGGAGTAAGTTTCTATTATATCAATGTCGAAATCCCTAATATATTAATCCATTGTTATTTCATTAAAATTGATTTTAATATTAGATAAAGTATTTACATACGAACATTCATAATATATATATATATATATATATATATATATATATATATATATATATATATATATATATATATATATATATATATATATATATTTATATATATATATATAGGGGTAAGCAGCAATGGAAAAGTTAACTCTTTGAGGTTTATCCAAGCTTTCGTGAATGTTTATTTTTATCATCAGGAAGACTACAATAGATGAAATAAACCAATAGTAATACATACTCAAGTGCGAAACAATATGCTATTTACAACTTTGTTGAGTTGGTTTCAATGATGTTGAACATATTCATGATACAAAAGAAAAAAAAACGTATTTCAAGGAATTAAACGGAGCTCCTAAAACCACATTAGCGTTGTTTAAAATTATATAAATATAAATGTGTACTCTACGTGGTGTTACAAGTGAAACACCTGAGGGGTGTCATTTGGAATTAGTTACAGTGGTACCAACTGATGTTACCAGGTGGCGGTAATGGTAAAAAGAACTTTTATTTCATATTACATTGTTGTCAATTTTGATTTATATCTAAAACCAATAAATGAGTGATCTCTCTCAAATGGTTATTTTTTTTATAATATATATAAATTTTGATTGAATCAGGTGAATATGTTGATAATTTTATTGAATCCGGATGTGTATATTCGATCTCATCCGAATCCATTGTTCCATTGCCAAGGATCCCATTTAATTAGAAGATGTCGATAGTTTCAATGATTCAGTTCATTGAAGTTTCAATTATTTGGGAATTTTTTGGCAACAACAATATCTCAACATTTCATTGCCATTCACCCATCTTTATATCGTTGCTCATTATATTTTTGATTCAGAGAAGACAATCAACTAATTTTAATATTCTTGGAATTTATGGTTTCATTCACATAAAAATGTTGTGAAGGAGTATCTGACCGATTTATTTCATTATTTGTTTTTCAATGTTATTTTCTGAGGATTATTGAAATCAAGTTTTTAATGGCCATTTAATTTTTTTTTCAATTACTCAATGCTAGAGTCGTAATGGTTTGCGAAAAACTAAGTAACTTCAAATGATACACAGGGTGTGTTTTGTTCTCCCTTTAAAATTGATTCTCAAGGGTAACTGGGGCCGAAGATATTCAATATCAAAATCAAAAGATGGCGGAAATATTTTGTAATTTATGTTCTGATTCTATCCAAAATTGTTATCTGTAGATTTTTGGGATCGCAAAAAATTATGAATTACATGTCTAAATTCGAGAATTCAGGATGGCGGATGGAGTTTTGTGATCTATGTTTTCATTCGTATTGGAGTGTTCGATGTCGATGATTAAGGGTTTTTTGTCAAAATTCAAGGTGGCGGACGAGTTTTTTACTAATGGTCCGATTGATTCTTCTGAAAATCAATATCCTTTTGTTTTTGAGTCTAGAATGATGGATTCCATGTTGAAATCTCAAAAATTAAGGGGAAAAAAATAAACTAAATATAACACTTACATTTATTAAAGTGTACTGAAATGGAACAATGTTTTATCAGATGAGTGAGGCAAATCATTTTGTGTTCAAATTGAATTGGCGCATGACAAACTCCTGGGTCTGTAATTACCGGTTGTCAGATGAGAATATCATCACACATCCAACAAAATATGATTTTTCTCAGTGCATCTGAACAAAAGCTTGTCTTGGAAAAGTTTTTCATTTTTACAATTTTGTCAGCTTTCTGTCTTAAATTTCCCGATCGTAAAATCGGTTTTTTGCAAAAACCAATGATTTCATGAAAGAGATATTTTTTGTATGAACTCGGTGGTCCCATAAGAATACGGGAATCTCTTAAGTTTTCCCATTCATCATGTGATATCACTTTTTTTCTTAAAAATCATCATAACAAAAACTCACCAAAATGTTCGAATGAACAAAAAAGCGTTGAATCTTTTGCTGAAAAAAATCGTTAAATAAAACTGATTGCATAAAACGTTTAACCCACACCTGTGTTACGTCCCCTCTTTATTTTAAAATTTATATGAATCAAGAAAATTATTTTTACGTGTCGATAACATTTTAGTCCTCCATTCGAATTCAATGGAATTTTTCATGCGAAACCACAATTAGAGAAAGAAAGTCGAGTGGAGAGGTGAATTATAATTCAAGAAATAAGTACCTGTAGAAATTGAGTTTGAGATGTAATATCGATCTTACAAAAATTTATTTTTCAGCAAGGTTTCTGTTTGATGATGAACATTATGTACTTGCGAGATTTACAATCGATGACGTTTTAATATCCTTACTTCCATAGAGCATCGATTATTCATTTTGAAATCTCTTCGATTGCTATAAAGTCATGTTGTGACAAGTGAAAATTTTAAATGAAGAATGATTTCATGCCGTTCCTAATGCAATAGAGAATTAATGTCTCCCAATACTTTTTGTTAGCAGAATTTAGCAAAATACTCCTTCGATTGTTGCATTCGAAAATGTTGGATTCAATTTATTCCGCTGATTATTCGAAAACAGTGATTGTTTCTAAGATTAATAATACGTCTAAAATTTTGTTGTGGTTAGCTACATAACCGTATTCTTTTTCGGATGGAATTTCAATCAACCAGTACAAAATATAACAGATATTCGCGATGAATAATCAAGTGTTTAACTGGACCACTGTAGACATTAGTCGGTCGAATATATATCTTAAACCTATTTGTACAACAATGTTTACAATGTATGGCCAAATTATAAAAAAAAACAATTTTATAAAGAAATGTTCCGTTGCGTCACGTAAAATATTAGTCGTGATTATAACTGCAATTTGCAAAACTTTGGCAATTATTTCCGTTCTTCGTATGAGGTTGCAAAGTTACATATCCACTGAGACCAATATTCTCTTTATTTGCAACCACATTAGAAAACTTTTGTAATTATTTCAATGCCTGGGTGTATTGAAAATGGCAGTGTCGATAAAAAAGTTTTTTTTTTAACCAATTTGCAGAACTTTTGTAATTTATTCAAACAAATGACAATGAAAAATTCAAAAATATGACAAAAAACTAGGTTTCGTAACTTTAACAAGGTTGCAAACTTAATGCATGCTGTGAAACATCATTACTATCGGTATGTCTAGTTTGCAGAACTTTTGCCATTTTCACTGCAAAAATAAAGCATGAAAACATTTTTCGCAATTAAAACAATGTTCCGTTCATCGCAGATTTCTGCAACTTTTGGAATTGATGTGAATTGATTGTCTATTTCTACTGGCCTATATCCACAAACCGACAGGTTCGGCAATAACAATAATAATCAAAAGAAATAGCTAATATAGGAACTACTCTGCTTGTAGCAATATACTAGTGAATTTAACATATTTTATTTCATTGTTATGTTATTTACAGAAGAAAAAATTATCTTTATCATTCATGGGGATTTTGAATTTTTATACTATAAGTAAACAACAAATTCTGACGTGAAATTCTAAAACTTTTGCTATAGACACATATAAATAAAATCAGAAACTAGTAGAGCAGTCCAAAGAATTGTACACCGCTCTTTAATGAATAACCAGGGTATTTAAAGTGACACTTTGTTTACACAGGTTCAAGCTAAACTTTCACATTTAAAATTATAATTACATCGGAAGCCACATTCACGAGAACTCGCTGAAAATGATCCAACGCGAGCTCTTCCTTTTTAAAATTATGAGGATGAACACATTGAATTTATTCTACCATTTGCATTTCTTCAGGGCGAAATTTAAAAATAAAAATAGCCCAGATTCCTTCATCTTGATAAATACTGATTCAACTTACAGGCATTTGAAGTGAAATTCCTACCAAGCATGTTCTGTATTCCTTTCCATAGAATAAAATCTTGTAAAACGGTATCAGACCGTAGAAAAAACTGAAGAAGGCAAGCAACGCATAAAAAATTATAACTTTTCCAATACCAGGGCATAACTTTGATCCAAGAGTGATGAACAATGACCCAAGGGGATCTTCTGTAAAATGATATTGGTGAATGCAAAAAAAGTCAATTGATTGTTTGAAATACCTTTCATCATTTGCTTGTTTCTAACCATCTTTGTAAGGAATACAAATTTTGTTTTCGATGACAACTGAAAGGATACTGAATGCGATTTCTCTTCAACTTGAATATCATCAAGTAAACCGTCATTAGCGAGATGGTAATTTTATAAAATATTCATCAGCTTGAGTGGATTATCCAATAAAATGTAAATAATTAATATATACTGAAATAAAAAATTGATATTATTTTCCATCGCCATCGATATCGCTACGGTGAGAAAAACACATTAAAAATCTGAACCCAGATTGACATTCACTTGTTATGTGATGTAGACTTTATTGAGTGATATCACACAGATTATACTGAAGCGCCTTGATTCTTGGGCTGAAGATGCCCAAATACTCCCAGAGTCTCAATCGGGATTCCGCAAGAACATCGTTTTTGTGCTTTCTCTCAATACAACTTCATATATGTCACAAAAAGAGACAAATATTCGCTCTGTTCGTTGATTTCAAGAGAGCATTCGACTCTGTTGCACATAATTTACAATGGCAGAAATTATTCTATCATGGTGTTAGCTCTAATATAATAATTGTTATCAAAAACCTATACGAGAAAGCTTCTCTGAAAGTCAGAAGATATGATGGTCTCACAAAATATTTTTATGTTACTACTGGTTTCCTACAGGGAAAGTCCTTCTCTTCAATTTATTATATCGTACCTGGACATTTTTCTCTCAGATAAAGGGGTTCGTCAAATTAATATTGACAATTCAACTCATGTATGAAAATCGCATATGCCACAGTGCAATTGTCAGTTTGACAGCGGCAAAAGTTAGCTGCAACTTTAACAGCGACAAATGCACTAGTGGTTTTTTCACTTATTCATTTGTTTATCAATTATCGCGGTGTTGGTTGTCAAAATAAATAAAGTTTGCATATGTTTCTGAATTTCTTATTCATTGAATTGTCTGCCAAATTACACTAGATGTTTGTATTGATATCGGGTAAATTTGTTTTGTTCAAATTCTAAACTGTTTCCTTTTTTAATAGTTGATAGTTTGTCTCGTGTAATTGCTAGGCAACATTTTCTCATTAAACAACCCAAATTTACCCGATAAAATACAAACCTCTTTTGCGATTATAAGTCATAATGAAATAGTTATTTATGTAATAAGGATCATAAAGACATCATAGCCGAGTCCGATAACACGACGTGTGCCATAATGATTGTTTATGATTCGTATTACATACAAAATTTTATCTGATGGCATTTATATTAATACATTTTCGAAAAATTGAAAACTGCATTTTTGACATGTCACAATGACAACTATTTTTAAAGGAGTATAGTATATTAAAGTGTAAGTGGATAAAAAGGGCTTTAAAACACGCGCGATTTTTCGAGCACGACGGCGCAGCCGGAGTGCTCGAAATAGAGCAAGTGTTTTTAAGACCAGTTATCCACGAATACTTTACGTTATTTTTTTTATTGGTGCACTTTGACCCATATATACTGGTATTATTACTACAAAAAATAGAAATAAGAACTAATAATGCAAGAAGGTTGAATTCGTGATGTGACATCAGTATAACTTTCGTTGTCATGGAAATGAGAAAAACATTCATTTGCAATTTGTTACCACAGATCAATATTTGTTGTCACCAGAGCTCAAAAATGAATTATTCTAATATCGATTTTTTGAATAGTGAGGCAGAATCGCGGTTAATACCGCGAAAATCCAGTGATATATATATATATATAAAAAAGAATATGAAAAGTTCATCAAATGGATGGAGGAACACATATAAATGAACGAATTGTGAGTAATATTTTATTTGACGTTACTCCTGTCAGATCAATAATAAAAAATTTGTCATTTAGACTTCACGTTTCTCGATT
Organism: Gonioctena quinquepunctata; assembly: GCA_018342105.1. Classification (NCBI taxonomy): domain Eukaryota; kingdom Metazoa; phylum Arthropoda; class Insecta; order Coleoptera; family Chrysomelidae; genus Gonioctena; species Gonioctena quinquepunctata. The sequence goes on along the minus strand of JAFIRS010001856.1, from coordinate 135,515 downwards.
TGTTGATGTTGTCATGGTTACCTTTAAAAAACGCGCGTTTTTTAAAGTTCGATTTAAACACGCTGAGGCGTGCTTTAAATGGGTAAAAAGGGGCACCAATGAAAAAAAGTATATGTGTAGTTTCAAATATTAGTAGGTTAGTGAGCTGTGCTTTGCCATTTCCTTGACAACGTCAGGTTAAAACGCCAATATTTATTTATCTGCTGTCAAACACAATTGTCACGTAGAATTGAAAATAATTTTAATAATAATGAGTGATTCTGAAACTGGTAGTTTACCTTCTGATTTGGACGAAATGTCGCGAAAAATCATGGACTCCCATTTGCCGGAAAAATCACGGAGTGTATATGAAATAGCGTAATTTCATTATGGTATTCAGTACCATAATGAATTCCTTATGGGACTAAGTACCATAATGAGCTTCCCTGTGTCATCAAAATTGAGTGACATAACGTTGTCATTATGACATGCCATCAGATAAATAACTTTATGATGCTAATGCCGATACCCTTGTAATACTTGCTGAATCTCAAAGTGACCTCGCAAAAAAACTGAATATTCTTGTTAACTTCGAGAAAACTATAATTATGCGTTCCTCTCAGGGAGACTTCGGTGTTGATAAACCTTGAATATTTCGATTTAAAAACAAAAAAGTCGAGATCACCTCCAAGTACTCCTAGCTTGGCGTCTCATTAGTATCTTCCTCACTCTTGAGAAGAAATGACAATTAGCTCAGTGGTTGAAGGTGAACAGGCAATAGGTGCAATACTTCCTGTTATTTTCAGGAGCAAAACCAGATTCTTGGAAATGTAAAATGAAACTTTTTGATGACCTAGTAGTGAGCGTCATGTTCAATTGTGTTGCTGTTTGGGGTATCAGATATGCTGTTATGTTGGAGCGTGTACAGATGGTTTTCCTCAAAAGAATCTTACTTCTGCCTATTACGTCACCTGACTCATGTTGTCAGACTAGAAACCGGGAGAGTAAAATTGAATTACAATGTTCTCAATCTCTGTCTGAATCGGATAGCCAAAATACTGAGCACGGATGGAACCCGATTACCTAAGATATGTTTCGAAAGACAGCTTGCATTCGACAACTGCGACCTCAAAGTACAACTGGGCACTGCAACTGAGAAGTCTCTTCAATGCTCTAAACCTACCCGGAATTTGGTCTCAAATCGAATGTGGTTCTATCATTACCCACAAAAAAATCATATTACTCAAATTCCAGTAGAAGCCATGCATTTTGAAGTCGTGCTACGTTCCTTTCTCTCAATTGTTTTTTCAGAGTCAGCAGATCAAGCCTCAATATACCCATCCAAGTGAAAACACGAGTGTAGAAATCTTTCGAAAGTCTACAGGAGTTTGAAGCAGACGTCCAAAGACTTATTCAGCTTGCCTACCCAGAATCTCCAGAGGATTTGGACAAACAATTGGCGGTGCAGCTATCAATTGATGGACTGAGAGATATAGAAATATAAAGGACCCCAAGATTGACAAGCTTCACAAAATGCAGTGAAGCTCTAGTTCGTTCCTTGGAAGTGGAAGCGGTTTTCAACACCCGAAATCCAAAAGTAAGAGCGGTATTGATTAAAGAACCACTTTGGAAAGGAAAAGAGCGCGACAGCATAGAACAGATGCTCAGCAGAATACTGGATGAATTGAAACCTAAGGATAACAGCAAAACGAACGGGCAAGAGGAAAGTGCTTCAGGTATGGAAGGAGCGGATATTTCCAGAAAGATTACAGAGTGAGGTTACCACCACGTTTGTCATCACCTTGGAGGACACCACCACGTTCCTACTCACCTACAAGGACAGGGTCGTCAGGATAATCGGGAGGAAACTGCTTGAGGTATGGTAGGAGTGGACATTTCCGGGTGAGGTTGCCACCACGTTCGTCGTCACCTTGAAGGAGAATAGACCAGGGTCGATAATTTTTTAAACAAAAAAAAATTATAGTAGAATGAAACTCATTGGAAAAGGGAGAGAATATAACGAAAATGAAAGGAAAAATAATTTACGGGCGATCTGAGGTCGGGAAGTGGAAGGGGGTGGGTTTTTAAGGGTAAAAAACGGTTTATCTCGATTTCCAGCAAAACTACAAGTCCTATGGAAAAAAGTTAGATGGCAAAGTTGTAGGCAATAAAAAGATCTACAACTTTGGTGATTTCACTTTTTCCACATAATCTCAAAATTTATGTGAAAAATTCAAATAACGGTTTTTTATTTTTACCTTTTACAAAAAGAAATTTTTTTTCACGAAATTTGGTGGAAACTTACTTTTTCATGTACCAAACACACTGTAATTTTTTTTATTTGAAATATTTATTTTTCCACCTTATTTTGACTTAATATCGAAAAAGCACCCTAATTTTTAATCAGAAATTCTCCCGTCAAAATATCAGGTTCTTCAAAAAAGTCGGTGGACTTTTTGATCGTTGGAATCTCTACTTTCTGATAGTGTGAAAAAAAGTATACATTACCATGATAAATGTTCTCAGAAAATGCAAAGAAATAACAGGTAATAAGGCCCAGACCCTCCGTAGGTCACTGAGGTATATAAGTTATCTTGGAATAGCAATAAATAGGCATCTACGCATATAATTTAAGAAAGATTCTACAACTTTCTCAAAATATTGTAGATGTCTTATTAAATCCGGATTCGAGTTTTTTTCGTTTCTTTGCATTTTCTGTCAAAGTAATTTACTTTTTTTTATACCATCAGAAAGTAGTGACTTCAACGAACAAAAATCCCACCGACTTTTTTAAAAAAGCTGATATTTTGACGGGAGAATTTTCAATTGAAAATTAGGGTGGTTTTTCGATATTAAGTCAAAATAAGGTGAAAAAATAAATATTTTAAATCAAAATCAAATTACAGTGTGTTTGGAACATAAAAAAGGAGGTTTTCACCGAATTTCGTGGAAAAAAGTGATTGTTGTAAAAGATAAAATAAAAAACTAAAAACTTGGTTATTTGAATTTTTCGCATGAATTTTGAGGTTATGTGAAAAAAACGTCGATACAAAAGTTGTAGATCTTTCTATTATTTTTTTCCATAGGACTTGCAGTTTTGCCGGAAATCGAGATAAACCGTTTTTTACCCTTAAAAACTCACCCCCTTCCACTTCCTGACCTCAGATCGCCCGTAAATTATTTTTCCTTTTATTTTTGTTATATCCTCTTCCTTTTCCAATGGGTTCCATCCTACTACTATTTTTTTTAACTTTTTACCATTTTCAAAGGCTTCAGCACTGGTCTAGAACCAATCCAAACATTGAGGACATTCTACATTGGAAAGAAGTCGGAACTGGCAGACCCTTCCGGAGATATATTCTGGACAGAGATCCTATCTTCAAGGCAATGTGAGCACAATGGGGTTCCCTGGTTTTGAAAAATGGACTACCCAAACGAGTATGGGAGTTAACTGATGGGAGGTCATCAAGTCGCAATTGGTTTAGCCCAGAAAGAGAATAAGTGAAATCTTGAGAGAAATTCACGAAGGAAAATCATATGGGAGTCAATAAAACTTTGGACAAGATCAGGCAGAGGTTCTGTTGGATTCAATGTCGAGACGATGCAGGAAGGTGGTGCAGAAGCTGTTCAGAGTGCGGCACAACTGAAGGTCCCAAGATAAGGTCTAGGGGTGAAATGAAGAAATAAAACGTAGGTGCACCATTCGAACGGATTGAGATTGATGTAGCTGTACATTTTCCTTTGGGGTATGATGGCAACAAATACAACCTTTTTGCCATGAACTTTTGCAGTAAATGGGAGGAATCCTATACCATATCAAACCGGCAAGCATCCGCAGTAGCCAGAACATTGGTGGACGACATGTTCTCAAGATTCGGAGTACCAATGGAAGTACATTTCGGACCAATGAAGAAATTTCGAGGAAGTTTGCGAGATCATGTCGAGACAAGACGTGCCTTATATCGCTCTCCACTTCATTTCGATTGATTTCGATTAATTATTACTTAATGGTATCGATCGATATGTCAGCTAAATGTGTTGAGTGTACAAAAATCGCGAATGATAAGACACCCTATCTCCAGTATTGTTTTTGAAAGAAAGTTCTTCACTGTAAGTGTCTGGGATTATCCAAAGAACAATTTGTTCTTTTTACCGATAAGCAAGGAACCTTTAACAAATTTGAGGACTGAGCCAGATTAAAGGAGGGGATAATAATACACGCACAGAGTGTTCAAACTGTCTGGAACTGGCTAAACCAATTAAGGATCTCAATATGCTGGTAATGGGACTTCAGGAAGAGGTGAAAAGTTTAAAGTAAAACCAATGGTCTGGAGTAGCTATGGATCATAGTGAGTATAAACAAACAGAAGTTAGCTTGTGGTTTGGTTTATCGTTCAGCCGGAACAAATATAAACGACTGTATGCAAGATATAGGTGATGTGTTGGAACGTGTATACCTCGAAACTACAGTGGTTCTTTCAGTGGGTGATATCAACATAAACCTGTTGAATCCCTATGCTCGTGATTGTGAATAATTCAATGGTTTGATTTTTAATTTTGATTTATGTCAAATTGTTGAAAGTCCAACTCGTATAACTAGTGCTTCTGAGTCCCTAATTGATATTATCTGTACTAGCAAGGACATTGTGGTAACAAACGTCAGTACACTGGATATGAACGGTATGTCTGATCATATGATGGTATATTGTTATATTGATTTGGGAGAATATGTTCTTAGTGATGAGTTAATATTTTTTTGAAATTTCAAACATTTCAATATCGATGATTTTTCACGAAATGCTAACAGATTGTCTTGGGGCGAGATTGTTAATTTGCACGACATAAATTCCATGGTTTCCCTTTCCAATAAACTCATTACTAGCTTATTTGAGAAACATGCACCCATTTGCACTACAAATAGAAGACGTTGAACACATCCTTATGTTACATATAATCCCAAACTTATGATGCGCGCTAGAGACAAAGCACATGCTAAATATCTGAGTAATAAAACTCCAGCGGTATTACGTCGACTTACGTAATTATGTAGTTAGCGCATTGAGAAGCGAAAAAAAAAACGCGTATGTACAATTTATCCCAAATAAATACAGAAATTATAGCAAAATGACTTGGAAAATGTTTTCCTTTGCAGAAATAAAATATGAAGGCATTCTGACTGCTATACGTGAAATTGAATCATACGCTCTGGGTATCGACAACATAAATATTAAAATGATATCCATCGTTATACCACATTGTATTGAAGAGATCAAACATATTCTCAATGGATCTTTGGAGGCGTTTTTCCCGAAGTTTGGAAAATGGCAAATATAATACCTATACCAGAAAATAACACACCCATATCATATAATGCTCTGCGACCAATGAGCATTTTGCCCTCGTTATCTAAAGTGTTTGAATAAAATGTATCTCGTCAAATTTAAATATTTTTGGATGGAAATAAAATACTTCTCGCCAAAAAGATGGTACACAGACTGCCTTACTTAAAGTGATCGATGACATCAGAAGAGCTAGTGACAAATCAGCTGTCTCTCTCCTAGTTATGCTCGATCAAAGTGAAGCATTTGATCTGGTTAATTTTGAATTACTCATCAGTAAACTGAAGTACATTGGATTCGATGAGATATCACTGAGATGGATGGCGATTTATCTCACAGGATGGACTCAAAGAGTCATACTCGATCAAAATCTCTCGTGCTCCTCATTGAAAGAAACTTAATGAAGATCGATGAAAGAAAATTGTATTTCGTGCATAAAATAATCGTAGCAAAGCGCTTTAGACCGTTAGGTCACCATCAGTACGTACCTGAAAGTAAGTAATATTGATAGAAGAAAAAAGTTACTGAGAAGTTTTTTGGGAAAGAAAATTGACGTATTTTAAATGTGAGGTTACCTACTCGTCAGGTGTACAAGAAGCCAAAAAGACCATAAAATATCTCATGATCAATGAAAGTTGTATAGGTTTACGTGACACACATGTTAAAATAAGTATTCTAGGCCAAGACGAAAATTGATATTAAAATTTTTCATTTCTTTTAAAAAACCATTGTTTTGGTGTGATAGCTGGACCCAAGTGACAAGATTGACAATTGACAAGTGAACGATGAAGTAGAAAGACATGGAACACAAAATCATGGAGATATCAAAATCAAGAAAGGAATATCCCTGTCATACGAAAACACACTAGAAGATGATCAATCTAATGAGGACTGTCATCTGTCAAATATGTCCCAGTATTCCAAGGAAGACCAGACAAGACTCTTTGATTCCCACATTTGAGTCATCGTAATTGAAGTTCAAGGGTGGAAGTCTAATTAGACATGTCCTGATCAAATCAAACAATTCAATAATTATGGTAGTGTCCATGGACAATGAATTTAAATTTTTCTTGATAAAAATCCCTGTCCACCCTGGCTCAGTTGAACCGCAAACACCCTCAGTATTTTTGTTGGTATACAGAGCAGACGACTAGGATTCAACCAAGCTCATCCTGGCTAGCATTATTTTCGGAAGGGAACTTGGTGTTGGGATAACCAGGCACCAAAAAGTAGAAATACCTACATGACTATGCAGATGAACTGAGGGACAGCCTGCTGAAAATCCATGAAACAGCTTGGAGGAGGTTGATACTGACCAGTGACAGGTGAAAGCTCGTTATGATTTGTGAGCTAACTCGGGAGGATTCAATAATGGTAACCAGATTCGACCGTACATCCCACGGTGGAAGAATGGTGAATCCCCCAGAATAACACCGTCTTGGGAAGGACCGTACGAAGTGAAGATGAGGCTCAACGATAATGTTTACAGAATTCAGCGCAGCCCTAGGACTAAGACGGAGTTTGTTCACCTCGAGAAACTGAAGCCCTATCATGGCGAACCAAGGATTTTTGAACGGAACGATCGAAATCAGAGGGGTGGAACAGTGTTACAGAAAACACGAATAATCCGCGTTCGCCCCTGTGCTGTTTACAACTGTTGACCAGCATTCAACGGCTGGGCCGTTGGGAGTTCCGATGACGTAATTGAATGGTCCAGATGATTCAAGAACCGCCTTCCAAAGAATCGAGAAAATGAGAATAGAATATATTAGACGTGTCAATCACGGAGGCGACAGTTAGTTCTGAGAATATTGTACAGAGAAACAAAGTAGTTCATGATGAAGTCTATTTAGTGCAGTGCATTTGCGTCGTAAACAAGTATTTTATTATCAGATTGTTATTGTGTTTCAAACAATATTTAGAGTCCTTCAGACGGTTTTGTTGGGATTAGGATCAATGCTATAGAAGAAAAACGAATGCTTTCTCGCCAACGTTTCGAACTCCAATAGTATGAATTAGTTTCAATTTGTCTCGAACTAAATATGAAATCCGTTGTGCTGTAAATGTTCGTTATTCACGTATCTCGAATATCTGTTTTTTATTTATTATTATTCACTGTATATACTCGGAAAAATAAATTTTTGAACCCTGAGGATGAATTTATTAAAGCTCGAAACGTTGGAAAAAAAGGAATAGTTTTTCTTCATTTACATTGATCCTAATCCCAAACCGTTGGAAGAACATATCTGTGGATCACATAACTTACCATAATATTTAGAGTATTTCAACCAATAAGTATTTATGATAATTCCCAATCATTTGAAAAACATATTATGTTTCTCTCTAAACGAAGAGCAGCCATATTTTTTCTTATATGGTTGGGTCCCAATATGGCTCCCAAGATAGCCACAGGCATCTCAGACCTCAGCGACAGCCCCTAGATAGCGCCAAACATCCCTGAACGGACATTTTTTATTTCCTCCAAAATATATGGTTGAGCCCCAATGAGGCCCTCATAATGTCCCCAGGCATCTCAAACCCCGTGGCAGCCCTCAGAGACTTCCAAACATTATGGGGTTCGGGGCCAACTCCAAGTGACCCGTAGTCCCATAATATATCTACTTATTCTGTTTCCTTATTGTGAACTTCAGGTGAATAGGTAGGAGGTTCCACTATTGGGGCGATTTCAATGATTTATGGCTTGACGTCTTGATACCCAAATTTAATACTTCTGAGTATTTTTTTCCAAATTGGCAAATTGGACAGAGATCGAAACAAAGTAAATTTTACCTTCATGTTTGTTGGACTACATTTCAATCATCGGAGATTGAGCCAAAGTTCATGCTCATATAAATCCCCTGGCGAATTCTTATGAACATCTTTTCCGATTTCATCATCATTTTCTGACAACCATACATGCATTCGATTATTTTAGTAGGAGTGAATGAAAACCAAACACTCAGATAAATGTAGATTTAATAGCATAAGAATGAAACAAATGTCATAATTTCACATAGAATGGATGAACGACTATTAGGTAAACCTGTAGTCGCTTTTGTTTCTGTTTTTCAACCTTCATCCATTACCATTACCCAAAGATTCTTTGGCAGCTGGAGGAATTCTAAATTCAGCAGGTATAGGCGAATGTTTCACAGCAGGATTAAAGCTTTCTTTGTTTGCGATCGTACGTACGTAGTAATTTTTTCCATCTGGGCCAATATGCGAATAGTGGCCATCGTTTCGCAGTCCACCAGTTTGGCCGTCGTGGAAACCATCGCTGTTATCGACACTGGAAGAAAAACAAAACAATTTCAAAAATTACTCTTTAGTGCGACTATAGGAGAAAGTTGTGTTTGAAGATTACAAGGAAATAACAATTCATAAGTCAAGAATTCCAAGCACTTCGTAGACACCATCACAGATGTTCAACTCCGACCAGGAGATCGTTTCATCAGCTCCGACGTGGAGAGCCTTCACATCAATGTCTCTATAAAGGAATCCCTTAGGATCATCAGAAGGAAACTCGAAAAGGTTGACCAACTCCATGAGAGGACTGACCTTCCCAACCAAGCAATGTTAGAATTACTGCAGTGCTGCCTACAGAACTCATATTTCCAGGAAAAGGAATTGGCTATCTGGGAGGCAGAATACAAACCAAAGCTGTGGTTGAGGTACGTAGATGACACTCTTTCATTATATGGAATCACGGAGTTGAATATCTCCAGGATCATCGTGAAAATCCAATTATTATCAGATGAGCCTAGAACAAGGAGAGGGCGTGAAGTATCAAAGTTGAGGTAAGTTGGAACGTAAAACTCAGGGAATAACCGAGTGGAACGTGAGAAGTATATGTTTGAGTGTATTAAGGGTTTGATTCGGAAAGAAAAAGTTAATTGCCACTACCTAGAAAAATTCCTTTCTGAATCCTCACCGTAAAGTGATTATAGCAAATCTCGTTTTGAAGATTTGAAAGATCTCGATAACCCTCTATCTAAAATTACAGGGCTATAAATTGTTTCTAAGACGGGAGTTATGGTATATAATCCTTTATTCTCAGAATAGTATTTTGGTAATACCGATTTACCAGTATTGTGAATCTTCGTATCAATTTTTGGTAATATAAGGATATTGTTGTGTTAATACCGATTTACCCGCAGTATGAATATTTATAGTGGTATTATACAAAAGTAAGGCTGCCAGACCGAGAATCTCGTTCTGCAAATGGAAATATCTATAAAACATTGTGAGAGATTGCCATAATCATATAACCAAGTTTGATTATACCAGTTAATTTAATTTTTTTTCACAATGTATTCACTGTAGGAAGCACCTTTTCATTTCAGATATATTATAAATCATAGGAGAATCATGAAACAGAGTTTCAAAGATGGTGTGAAGACAGTTCTGTCTGTCTGCTAGTGTGAAGACGGCTATATCTGTCTGCCCCTCTGTGGACATAAATGCAACCGGTGTCCAGTATACAATTGTTATTGAAGTCTACAGTCTTCCGAAGAGTACAAGAAGTGTCAAAATACCAGACCTCTGGACAAACCCTGTCTGCATCTGTTGCTACCATAGTGCGTGGAGTAAACCACTATAAAATCTGGCGCTCGAGATTTAAAATTGAGATAGGGACCATTTTAACCGTAGAATTTCCGATCCTACAAAAAGGCGATGAAACATGTTTCTTTATTTGAAAAGGAAATTCATAACTCTTACTTCACAACTAAGGTACTTTCACTTTTACCCTCTTGTAACACCCCTTTTCACCTCTTCAGGGATGGAGTATCGAAGAGAAACCTTTCTTTGTGGTTACCTATACCATCAAAGGTATGCGCTGTCAAAATTCCAGCTCTCTGTCCAGCGGTTTACTCTGGGCGTTGATCGAAAGTGAATCAGTCAGTCAGAACATGTAATAATATAGAGTGTTTCAAAATTCAGGTTAAAATAAGACTTTTTTAATAAACATGTGTCCGCAAACGCTTCGTTACCGATCTACAGAGCGTTAAAGTTTCTAGATGTTTTTATTTTTTCTCCATAACTCTTTCAGTTTTTGCTATATTAAGATCAAATTTGAAACATAGGTTACGTTTTTGGGTTGACATCATCGATTATGCCAGGTGATTGTGAGAACCTACAGGGAGATATTTTTTCGCCCCATGAATTTTTTTCTACTGCGCCGCTGCTGGAGTCTTACATATGGAATGATTTTTTTTGTTTGTTCATAAATGATGTTGTCTCTTGTTATTTTCACGAATCTAGGACCGTTATCGAAAAAAAAGTAAAATTATTTTTTGTAATTTGCTAGAGCTAATTGAATTTTTCAACAAAACAATGGAAAAGAAAATTAGTGGGCTTTGACTGCTATTTTCATTGTGACGTTCAGGTTTGTTTTGAAGCCTGTGATATCATTTGAATATTGGTGGATGTCTCATCGTGTATTTGTTCAACATCAAAATGGAAAACGAACCATATTCATTTGAACATCTGGTTGACATCTATTTTGTTTATGGTCTGGCTAATGGTAACGGACTTGAAGCTGAGAGGTTCCCAACTATAGAACTTTCATAAATTCTCATCAGCACCTTCGGGCAAACGGCAGATTTCAGACTCCAATGCTGGCAGACCGCGACAAGCACGCAATCCAGTAGGAGATGAATAGATTTTAAATGTTATCAATGAAAATCCTGGTATGAGTACTAGACAAATAGCACGGGATTTGGATGTTTCTCATTCAACTGTCTGGAGGGTATCCCGATGGATACTGCGCAACTGTACTAGGGATCCTGCATTTTATTCTCGTATTCTTTTTACCGATTGAGCTCACTCGAGTTTATGGGTCGAAAAAGAGCTTGACCCCTGAAAAAATATCTTCTTGTCGATTATTACAATCACTTGGCATACTGGATGATGTGAACCCTGAAACGTAACCTATGTTCCAAATCTCAAAAACTGAAAGAGCTATGAAGAAAAAAATAAAAAATCTGGAAACTTTAACGTTCTGTAGATCGGTAACGAAGCGTTGCGGACACATGTTCATGTAAAAAAAGTCTTATTTTGACCCGAAACATTCGCCCCTGTAATCTTGATACTGAAATTTGAAACACCCCGCATATGTATAGATAATGATGAATTGAACTTTTTTTGCCGTTGCCGCTCCATCTATAAAATCGGGTGGTTGAACTTCCCGGTCCTCCCCAATGTGCTCGGGTGAGGAGATCGTTCGATATGCTTGCAATCTTCAGAATAGCCAACATATAATATTGACATAATAAGGCTGGCCATTTTCTACAATGCCTAGGCTGATTACCGACAGGCTCAAAAACATTTCTGTTTGCGACAATAGTTCGTCCAACCTTTTCGAAAGCGATCAAGTTCATTATGATTGGAGCCATGAACTGGCGAGACATGTAGAATTCATTTGTTTGAAAATCAGTTATGGAATCATCTGCGACTCAGAAATTAACTTTAGTCACTATCGTTCAAGATAACCTCTTGGGGGGTATTCATGTTGAATGTTTTCCTTTCCAAAAAGTAGTATTCAAGTCCTCGAACTATTTCCGATAGTACTGAAACTTTTTTCGACATCTCTCCATTCCAGCTGACGATGTTTTATTATACAGGGTGATTCAAAATAACTCCAACAAACTTCAGGAGGTGATTTCTCACAATATTCTAATATGAATTGTTTGAATGAATATATGTCCGGAAACGCTTCGTTTCCAAGATACAGGGTGTTGAAAATTTATTTTTATTCTAGTTTTTTTAAATAACTTTCAAAATACTGACCTTGATCAAACGGAAATTGGTATTGAGGAATTTTTTGAGGTGTCGAATTCGAACCTGATGTTATCATTGCTCTTACTCGTAGGGGGCACCGTGTAGGTGGTGCCATCTACTTTTTTTTTGAAGATTCATAACTTTTTTGAGCGTACTTCTAGCACATTTTTCAGTCAAAAAATCAATTCCTTTTATCATATCTTCGTTAAAATGCTACACCTGTTACAAAACGATATGAGTAACCGTTTTCAAGTCGATTATTTGATGATCGATGCGTGTTGAAATTATTACCATTATTTTGCATTTTTCACAAAAATGCTTAGGAAATAAATTTGACGTTTGAACAAGTTAGTAGTTTTGGTAATCACATATTATGTGACAGTTAAACGTTTTGTTGTTTTCTTGAAGTTTCTGTAAGTTTCAAAACACGAACTTTGAAAAATGGATTATTTGAACACTAATGCTCATTTAGACGATATGCATTTCTTTCATGGCCTTGCGGATGGCAATGCGCGCGAAGCAAGACGTATTTACCAGGAGCGATTTCCTAATGGAGTAATGCCTTCAGCTCCAACATTTACCAGTCTCCACCGTTGTTTGGCAAAAACAGGTAGCTTAAAGACGGCAGCTGATATTATTGGAAGACCACGAGCAGTCTGAACCCCAGAATTGAAAGAAGCTGTTTTGTACGCTCTCGAGGAGAATCCAGAAACAAGTACAAGAATAATTGCTGTAGCTCACAATTCTACTCAGTCCACAGTTTGGAGAATTATCCACGATCAACAATTTTATCCATACCATACTCAAAGGGTACAAGCCCTTTTGCCACGAGACTTTCCTCCCTAACGCATTACTATGTGTCAGTGGTTTTTGAGAAAATTGGCTGAAACTCCTCAATTTTCAAGATATGTACTCGTCACGGACGAGGCAAACTTCTTCCGAAACTCTATCACAAACTTTCATAACAACCATGTTTGGGCTCTGGAGAATCCGCACGCAGTTAGTGAAAGACAGTATCAATTTTATGTAGATGTATGGGCGGCAATAATTGATAATTACTTGATAGGTCCTTTCTTTCTTCCGTTTCGACTGAATGGCGCAACTTACAAATACTTTTTGGAAAATGGATTGCCGGGACTACTTCAGAATGTACCATTAGAAATTCGTATCCGCATGTGGTTTATGTATGATGAGGCTCCTGACCATTTTAGCGTTGTAGCCAGGGAATTCTTCAACACTGTCTATCCAAATCGATGGATCGGCAGTGGTGTAGAAGAACCTAACCAGGCGTGGGCACCAAGGTCTCCAGATCTAAACCCGCTAGATTTCTATTTTTGGGGACATTTGAAGTCACTAGTTCATGAAACTCCAGTAGCTAACGAGAAAGATCCAAGAAACCGAATAGTAGACGCCTATGAAACAATAAGAAACACACCAATAATTTCTGAGCGGGTACGAGATTCAATGACTAGAAGACTGAATGCCTGTATCTTCGCTGAAGGTTGACACTTTCAACAGTTCATTTGGAAACGATATAGTTTCCTTCATTCCATTTCATTTTATTCTATATATTCAAAATTTCTTGAAATAAATTGGTGATATTTCCTGCAAATTTTATTAAAACAAATACAGATTTTGCACCCTCGATACAAAAATAACTATTTTAAACGAGTAAAAATAAATAGAATAGGTGGCGCCCCCTACAAAAAAAACAAAACTACTTAATTAAACGTAAAATTCATTTCCTAAGCATGCTTGTGAAAAATGCAAAATAATGGTAATAACTTCAACACGCATCGATTATCAAATAATCGACTTGAAATTTTCAAGTCAAATATCTGGAAAACGATTGCTTATAGGGACTTGTAACAGGGTTAGCTTTTTCACGTAGATATTATAGAGAAATTGATTTTTCTACTGAAAAAGTGTTTTCTACTGAATTTGACACCTCAAACAATCCCTCAATACCAACTTTTGGTCAAGTAAAGTCAGTATTTCGAAAGTTATTAAAAAAAAACGAATATAAAAATGGAACTTCAACACCCTGTATCTTGGAAACGGAGCGTTTCCGGACATATATTTATTTAGACAATTCATATTAGAATAATGTGAGGAATCACCTCCTGAAGTTTGTCAAAGTATTTTCGAATCATCCTGTATACATTGTGATGTTCACACTTACTTGAATGGAAATGTTCTGTCATAAGGAGAAGAGTGGCGTCTCGCATTCACCAAGCATACGAAAGCGGAAGCTACCAATATCTGAAAATGAATAGATTAGATATGGTTAGAAAGCTCATGGTCATTATTGGGATCGATTCAAATGTTAAGCCTACGACATATTCAAATATTATATACTGTCACTCTCACAATCAAAACGAATCAATAGATCAGGGCCAATCATTTTTGAAACAAAAACAATTATTGGCAGTGTGTGGACGGTCGGAAAATTTAGGGTAAATTATAAGTAAATTAAGAAAAAACAAGACGACTAAGTGAAAGTTCCGGAGGGGGGAAAGGATAGCTAAATATACTTTTTCAGGATTGGATATCGATTTTTTACGATTTGTGACTGAAATATGCATCCTATTGAGAAAAGTCCAATGTTAACAAAAAAATTAAAAACAGTTCTTTCTGTTTATAATTTTTATCTCTCGCATTTTTTTTAAGAAGCTTGGTGGAAACGTGAATTTTGTTGTGCTTCGAATAATATGAAATTTTTTCAAAGCAAAATATTAATTTTTCGATTGTATACAAATTTACAAATTTTTTTCAATCAAAGAAGTTAGTTTACAAATTTTTATTTTTTAACTTTATCAGTGCCCATTTTCTCCGTTGAAACATCAACCTTAGATGGCATGAAAACAATATGTTGTTCGTATAGAAAAATATCGGTAAAAGTGCAAAAACAACAAAAATACGACTTTCACAATCGATTTTTCAGTAATCTTGAGAGCGTTGAAATTGATGAAAAAGATTAATTTTCGTGTAATATAATTTCATTTACATTCAATGGAAGTGAGTTCCTGCAGCAGTACATCCATTTGCACACAACTGATCCATCTTAATGATAATATCAGCTAAAACTAGCCAGAGAAGTAAATGAATACAAAAGGTCCCTTTTGATTCTGATGGAAAACGAAAGGATTTTCGTTTGCAAAAAGTGTGGTACTGATATTGTTCAATGTTGTGTAGTAAACAAAGGTATAAGATTCATTTGTCAGCATTTAAGAGAGAGAGATCTATTACCTCTTTTCAGTGTAGCTCGCTCGGTTCCACACTTTTCATGCAACAAAAGAACTTGAAGACAGTTTTTCTGGTTGCGATACAACTTCCAGTTTCACCGGAAAACAAAAAAATATATAGTAAAATCATTACTAGCCAACAAACATTTATCGAGTCTAGCAGAAATTTTTTATACTAAAAATGCAGACAAAAAAATAATTGCTGAAAAAGGAGAAAAATTCATAGCATCTATTTACAGAACAATAAACATATCTGAATGAATTAAGATTTCAACCTCATTTCCTTCCGAGAAATTACCTCCAACTGAAGGAGCATCTGAACAACTTTGCTACAGGGTATATTTTCAAATTCAAACTTGGCTTGGTAATCAATTTACAGCTACGGATTGGGGATGGAAACATCATGTTAACGGTATCATGCCTACATTCACAGAAAAAGAATTAATTCCCGAAAAATTGCTGAAAATCAACTGCTGTGGCTGCGCAACAGAATGCAATAGTTGAAGATGTGGCTGTCGCAAGCATGACTTGAGTGCACAAATTTGTGCTCTAATTGTCATGGTTCTGAAATCTGTTCAAATGCTAAAAAACCGTCGAACGAAAAAAATACGATGACACTTTCCTTAAAAATATCATCGATAAGGTATCGACAGGTGTTCTAGCCGGTCTGAACGCCAGATTGGAGCAGTTCGACAAAAAACTGGACAACCTGCAAAAAAGCATTGAAACCACAGAAAATAAATATAAACAAGAGATGGCAGTTCTGCACGATAAGGTCAATGAACTCGATAAAAAAGTGGTCGATTTAACAGGGAATTCCCAAAATCTTTTCGAGATTATAACCGAGATGAACGAAATAAAACGTAGGGAAAAAATTTTCTGCTGTTTGGTCTAGATGAGGACACTGACACGAAGTCATTATGCATCGAAGTCGTTAAAACAATTATTCCCAACTTCAACATGAATAATCTACAGATTTCACGTTTAGGGAAGAATCTGGGGGATAAACCCCGTCCAGTGAAAATGGTCTTACCCAACTGCAATGATGTTATTCCCCTACTCAAAGGCAAGAGAATACTTCGGTCAGAACAAAAATTCAAAGAAATTTCAATCAGAGGCGACTACACCATCAAACAACGCGATTACTACAGAAATGTGAAACGTGAACTCGACCTACTTTTTAATAGTGGAGAAACCAATCTATTTATCGGGTACAGGAACGGAATGCCCATGATTCTATGAAATCAGAGGCACTGGTTCAAGAGGATCAACAGCACCCTACTCTCGCCATTGACATAATAATAAATTTTTATTTTTTTTGACTTCAACAAAATGGATCAAGGTAAATTTTCGCGAATGATAACCAACACCAATTGGGATATCCTGGAAGAATAAGGTGATGTGAACCCAATATGTAGTACTTTCAACGATATTATTCAATCTTTAATTTCAGAGTGTACACCTTTAGCGAAAAACAAATAAAAAAATTTCTATGTTGGTATACGAATGAGCTCATGAGTATAATTGATAGGGAAACCCACCATTTGAAAATGCATAGAAAACGCAGAGTTATGACCTATGCAAGAATTTTATCGGCAATGGAACAAGATTATACATTGAATGATATCATAATCGACCGCGTGAACGAATGTAAGGATCCAGGGGTAGTGTATCTCATATACAAAACATCACTTCTAAATCTGCTAAACTATTAGGTTTAGTTATTCGCAATAACAAAGAGTTTTCTTTATCAAAGCAATGAAAGCCGTATATTTTTCTCTAGTACGTTCAAAGCTCAAATACTGCAGCACTGTTTGGGATACATTAAAAAAAAATTGATTCTATAGATAAAATTTAGCATAAGTTTCTCAAATTCCTGTATTTTAAAAAGCATAGAGAAATCTCTGACCATATATTCCTTCACAAAGTCATACACGGTCTAATTGACCCGCCAGAATTACTTGCCCTTGTTAATTTCAATGTGCCACATATTACTTCGAGATCCAACATCTCTCTCCACACCGTTGTAACTAACTCCTACCACCATTTCCACAGTCCTTTGATTCACATGTGCAGACAATTTAATAGGTTAGATAGTGTAGATATATTTTCCACTTCACTAACCCAGTTGAGAATTATCCTATTTCAGCATATCTCGAATTAACCAGCTATTGTTACCATATGTACCATAAAACAAACCATATGTATGTACCATGAACCAAAATTGTATCACAAAATACCGTTATATACTCCAGCTCGTGGATTTATAATCTGTTTGGATGTATTATATTAAATAAATAAATAAATAAATAAATAATGACACCTCATATCTTGAAATCCATTGAGCCGTTTGGGCTACAGAGCCACCCAAAGAAGTAGACATATATGCATCCGAAAAATATGATCTCTCCTTCTGGGACAGTCGGGTGGATAGGAGTCTAGGAAAATTGATCGAACGCAATTCACCGCCACAGCAACTGATCGCCTAAGCAATTCATAGCCTACAATTCACCGCTAGCATATTTATTGCCGGGCAATACATATAATGATTCATAAACAGTTATTGGTCTTTTTGAAATGGATTACAGTTTCATTATTAATAATTCTGCCCCAAGGCATTTCCCCAAAAAAAAACACTATTCGACTTGATCGTTTCCAAAGAAATCCTCGCAATACAGGGTGACCCAAACACAACCAATTTGAGACATATTTCGAAGGAAATCTTGGAAATGCAGACGTTACAAGAATGCAATGAAATCATCAACTTGAAAAAGGGGAATATTGAACAAACTGATCTAGCCTGTGCTGAATCAAATCAAAACCTTGACAACCACAACTCACATTGGCAGACTATACATAGGAAGAGAACAACAAGAATGACAAACCTTCCAACCCAGACAAAAACTGATCCTCTCAGATAAAATTCCCCGAAAGAATGGATGTATTTGAGCAGTCCCAGAATTAGTAACAGAAGTCAATTTAGAGGATTTCCTCAAGAGGAAAACAGGGGACAGTAATGACATCTTCATCGTGGAGGATCTCAGAGAAAACAAAACCTTGGAATCGTTCATAATAGCAACGGACTCCAAGTATAAAAAATTATTCTATGATACAAGCTTTTGGCCCAGAGGAATTAGATATAGAAGATTCGACTTCAACAAACATTTTATGAAACATAACACCAAAAATGGTCTCCATATGGAAGACTCAAAAAGACCTGCTCCTTCTTCAGAATGAACAAACCCAGCAATACTGAGTCTTCCTGGGAAAGGGTAAGTCACTGAGTATTTTTCATATCAACATCCAATGTATCTCGAATGAACTAGAACAAGTTGAGCTTTTTCTCAATAAATATGACTTGGATGTCATTTGTTTCTCAGAACACTGGCAGAACGAAACAAACTCAGAAAGTATCAACATCCCAAATTACCATTTAGCTGCCTTCTTTTGCGGGAAAATTGGTATACACGGTGGATTGGCTATCTTTTTGAAGAACTGCTTTACAAGCGTCCAACTTCCATTGGACAATTTTAATGATGAATTTCACTCTGAGTTTTGTGGCATTGAACTATCTAATATAAGGACAGTAATTTTGGCTACTTATAGATCTTGTAGAGGAGACCAGAATGAATTTTCGTGACCTCGAAAGCCTGTTCACTTCATTTCAATCTCCAGGAAACAATATTGTCTTCACTGGGGAATTCAATATTAATTTCCTAAAAGAACAAAGAATTAATATTGAATTCCAGAATCTGATTAGATCATTTGGCCTAAAAAGCCACAATCACTGACTTCACTGGAATCACTCCTAGATCATCTACATGTATTGACAACATTATTACTGTGGAGGACTTTGAAGTAGGCATCCTAGACCCTTGTCTCTCGGACCACTCAGGACAGTATATATTAATTCTCTACCACACCCAGCCTCCAAGCAACACTATACCATTAAGAAGGGTGATAACAAAATCGGGCATCGTTTAAGTGAAAAATGGTCTATCTAATATCGACTGGGTTTTTTTTGAAATAACAAATGATCCCAACCTATTGGTAACATATCTAATAAATACTTTATCGAATCAAATTGTTGAATATTTCCCATTGAAAAAAATTTCTCGCAAAAAGCAGAGACAACCTGTCAGGTAGTACAACCACGAACTGACCAACATGAGAGATAAACTATCAACTGTCAAAACAATCTGCGATGCCACTAAAAACACAACAGATATCAACACATATAATATACTCAAAAAGGACTATAATAAAAAAGTTAAATCCGCAAAGCGGAGAGTCTATGAAGAATACATACTGGGTTCTACAAATATTTCCAAACCTAGCTGGGAACTTATAAACTACGAGAGTAACAGAAATAAAAAAAAAACCTCCAAACCAAATTACTCCCGATAAATTCAATGACTTTTCTGTTAATGAAGCTGACAATCTGATCAAATCGTTACTTTCCTACCAAGAATATAAACTTCTCAACCACAAACGTTTTCCTGCTCCCTGTGTCTCATTTTTTTTAGCTCCAGTTTCAAATTTTGAAGTTGCAGCAGAAATTATATCCTTGAAAGACTCAAAGTGTCAAGACACAAATGGGCTCACCAGTGATCCATTGACAACACTAATAAATCTTTTATTTACAAATGGCACTTTTCTTGACTCCCTCAAACTCACCAAGGTGATTCCTATCTTCAAAAAAAGGCGTTTCCACGGCCCCAAGTAACTATCGACCTCTATCGACTATGGAACTCTTGCTCCATACACACTTCCCAGGATCCACTGTCACCACAAATCAAAACCCCAGATATGAAATCCCTGCAAACCTTCATTTGAGGGCTAAAAGGGCAGACTGGGAAGTGGCTAAACGAACGGTAACTCATTCAAAAGTAGTGTGGGCAATAAACTCCTTCAAGCCTTACAAGTCTCCGGGCCCAGATGGAGTATTTCCCATACTACTTCAAACGAGTTGAATATCTAGCACCAGAACTGTGCAGACTGTACAGGCTGAGCCTAGCATTGGGATGGCTACCTCAAACCTGGAAAACTGTAAATGTGGTCTTTATTCCGAAACCTGGACGAGACTCATATGACCAGGCAAAGGCATACAGACCAATAAGCCTATCGTCGTTTCTTCTGAAAGGCTTAGAAAAACTGATAGATAGAGACATAAGGGAAACCGCTCTTGTAGAACGGCCTCTACATCAAAACCAACATGCCTATCTAACAGGGAAATCATGCGAGACAGCACTTCATCAGCTTGTTTCAAGGCTTGAAAAGTCTCTAGCAAACAAAGAAATTGCACTATGCACTTTTCTAGACATCGAAGGAGCCTTCGACAACACCTCCTTTGAAAGTATGGTCTCTGCGGCCACTCGAAGAGGCATTGACGAAACCACCTGCAGGTGGATACACTCAATGCTTCATAATAGACTGGTCCAAGCCAACATGTCCGAGAAAACAGAGCAGGTCGAAATTTCCAGAGGTACCCCACAGGTGGGCATACTCTCCCCCCTTCTGTGGGACATGGTTGTAGACGAACTGCTAATTTCTCTGAATAACCAAGGGTATTACTCTCAAGGGTATGCAGATGACTTGGTCATCCTCATCAAGGGAAAGAATACTCGAACAACCTCAGAGCTAATGCAAAATGCACTGAGGACAGTAGAGGAATGGTGTAACAGAGAGAGCCTAAGGGCAAATCCGAACAAAACAACACTAATTCCCTTCACCCGGAGAAGAAACATGGGAGATCTCATACCTCCCAGACTGTTCGGTGAAACATTACAAGTAGTAGAGCAGGTGAAATATCTAGGGCTGATTCTTGATAAGAAACTAACCTGGAACCCGCATCTTCAACATATAACCAACAAAAGCAAGATAACCTTCATGATGTGCAGGAGAGCTTTTGGAAAAACCTGGGGGCTTAAACCGAAAGCCATGCACTGGCTTTACACAGCAGTAATAAGACCAAGAATAACTTATGGCTCCTCTTATGGTGGCCAAAACAAATCAAAGACAGGCAAAATCAACCTTGGGAAAATCAGAGGCTTGCCTGTCTCTGCATCACGGGTGCAATGAACAGCACTCCAACAGCTGCAATGGAAATCATCCTAAACCTCGAACCCCTTGACTTACATGTCATTGGAGAGGCCAGGATGAGTGCATACAGACTGAAACAAACGAAAAACTGGAGAATCCGAACAACTGGACATACCAGAATCACTCATGTAATCAACATCGAAGAACTCGAAATGATTTCAGATTACATGCAACTCCTATACTCATTCGAAAAACCATTCGAAACACGAATTGATGAATCTGGATGGGCCCCGAGTATAGAATCACAATCAACTGCGGACATAGTCTGGTATACAGACGGTTCAAAGACAGTTGAAGGAACGGGAGCAGGAATACTTGGGGTAAGGCCAAGAAGGGATTACATAATACCACTTGGTAAATGCTCCACGATATTCCAAGCTGAAACACATGCTATCATGGTATGCATTCAGAAGAATCTAGAAAGTGGTTATAGGAAAAAACACATCTACATTCTATCTGACTGTCAAAGTGCTATCAAAGCACTCAACTCTACACAGATAAAGTCCAAACTGGTCTGGGACTGCCTCCAGAACCTCATCGAGCTGGCAAAACACAACAAGGTCACCTTGATGTGGGTGCCAGGTCATAGAGGCATTGAAGGCAACGTCAAAGCGGACCAGCTAGACAAGCATCTGAAACGCTATTCACAGGGCCAGAACTTGCACACGGGATTAGCAAAAACCGATGCAGGATCCTGATCGACGAGTGGATAAAAAGAAGACACCAACAATATTGGGATCAAACTGTCGGGCAAATACACAGCAAAGTCATGGTAGGGCATCCAAACCGGACCCTGACGGCTGACCTTCTGAACCTGAACAGAACGAAGGCTCGTATAATAATAGGTCTGTTGACTGGACACTGCGGCCTAAGAAAACACCTAAACACCATGGGAGTACGCAGGGAAACCGTGGAGTGTAGGCTGTGTGATGAAGAGGAGGAAACAGCCTCTCATATCATCTTCGACTGTGACGCCCTAAGTAGTAGGCGACACAGAACCTTTGGAGAGATCAGCCCGGAAACAGGCATGAATCCGAAGAACCTTATCAACAGGCTTCTTAACCTAATTAAAGGCACAAACCTGTTTGAATGAGGAACCACTGACGACAGAGTGATACAATAGACCCCAGCTGGTCGCAGTGTCAAGGGAAGCTGAGTGCCAACACTGTCTCTGGCTCGTCAGCCTCAAACCAACCAACCAACCAACTATCGACCAATATAGATTATATCGATTTTCTCCAAACTTTTCGAAATTATTTTAAAACAACGACTCCTCACCTATTTTGAAAGCAACATATTTCTGACAAATAATCAATATGGCTCCAGAAAAAATCGCTCAACCATCAACGCTGTCTCCCACAAAATACTCTTGGAGAACTTATGGTATTATGGTATCCGTGGGGTCGCCTCTCATATCTCTCAAATAGGCACCAGAAAGTTGAAAATTGTAACTCTACATCTTCTTATCAATCGGTTCAACATGGTGTCCCTCAAGGCTCTGTCTTGGGCCCACTGCTGTTCATCATTTATATCAATGACTTGGATAACTACCTAAGCCCAGATAAATGTATATTGTTTGTGGACGATACCTCCCTCATAGGACAAGAATTCGACTGACAAAATCGAAAGTATAACATCCCGTTCGGAGGAATGGTTCTCATCTGATAAGCTCACTATGAATATAGAAAAAACACAAAATATAACGTTTTGTACAAACCATGCAACACAAACTGGTCAATGTGTGAAAGTACTAGGTATAATACTTGATGCTAAGCTGGACGTATCACGCTGACATGCTAGGACAAAAACTATCCAGTACAATTTTCATGTTACGTCAACTGCAACCTATCAGCATGCTGAAAATATGATTACTATCGTTTCGGACGTCCATCGTCTTAATGTATTTGAAAGGTTTTCACGACGTTTCGAATGCTTTATCTGCAATCGTCTTCAGGTGAATACCTTTTGAATACATTAAGACGATGGACGTCCGAAACTATAGTAATCAAGTTACCACATCGTCTACAACCTTCAAAAATGCTGAAAACAGTTTACGTCGCATTGTTTCATTCCCAAATGAGCTATGGTGTTATTTTTCGGGGTAACTCAAGTGCAGCCACCAAAATTTTTAAACTAAAAAAAGCCAATAGAATCAAGCTAAGGTGGGATATAGAGAGTAATGCCAGCGCTATGGTTTACCAAATTAGGTATTTTGCCGCTGCCCACTCTATTTATAAATAATACACAAACATATTGGTTATACTACCCCTCAGGGTGAAACTCATCATTACAATACAAGAAATCCAACTTTCATTAGAAACCCTGCCTACCGACTGAATATATCAAAAAATATATCCATAAACTATAATATATATATATATATATATATATATATATATATATATATAGATATGTATATATATATAACATTCAACCCAATGAAATGAAAAACACCTTAAAAAAATATCTTTTGACACAGAGCTATTATTCCATAGCAGAGTACTTGGGTGCTGATCATAACTCAGTGACTTGCTCTCCCCCATAATTTTAATAAAATTTTAATCAAAAACACTTTTCATTTATTTATATTTTGAGGGTCCACTGGCATCATTAGATGTTATATGTTTGTAGAATGTTACATGCTGTCTCAACGTCATATATTGTATTAATATAATTTTATTTTATATATTTTTTTTCCATTACCTTGAATATTTTTCATTGAGCTCTTGTCTGATATGCTACAAATGTACTAATGCATATGAAGTAGTCAAATAAACTATTCTATTCTATTCCATCCTATTCTATTCACGAAAAAACAAATTTTATGATTCATTGTTTCATTCAGTGAATAGATTTTACATTTTATTAGATAGAAGTTTCAAAAAAATATAAAAGAATCCATCACTACACACATAGTACACACAATGAGCGAATTATAAATAGAAAAAAATCTAATTAATTATGAAATACCCAATACTTGGTTCGTGGATTAGGGCTAACTGGGGTGAATGTGAACTTGTGGTAATTGAAAACAACGCTGTGTATAAAAAAGTATTCAAAATTGGCCGGTTTCGCGCGTTTACGCTAGTCTATACACTTCAGCCGGTAACAGCTTTGCCAATTACCGAGATTTTTCCCGAAAATCGGTAATTTCAACGTGTGCCGGGAATTGTGTCGGGATTTTTACAATTGTAGGAAAAAACGAATTTCATTACTATTCGTAACACACTACGTCAGATATGTACCATTGAGTTCATTATTTTGAGCAGTCAGTCAGAAAACAGGACGCCGTAAGCTGAAACGTGAAAAGCTGCTATGTGAACATTGTGAACTCGACAAAACATTGTACGGTCGTCCACTGTCACGTAATGATTTCATTTTAATTTTTTTTTGCCTCAGTTCGGTGCTCAGATATTATTTTTTTTTTAAATAATGTCTTTAATCGCAATTTTTTCCCGAAATTTTCAAATTCAAAGTTGCTCCTCAATTCAAACTTGATTTGACCTTTACTTGAATAACATCCCCCAAACACTAGCGCCAATTGTGGTTCTTTCAGGAATATCCATAGACGATACTATTTCTTACAACCCAAACACGAATTCAACTCACTGTTAATGTGATGTTTCTGTGACAATTGAAAATACTATGATAATAAAAATATTAGGACAACATATAAACGGAGACAGATTGAATTATAGTTGACAGTTCTAGACGATGATTTGTCGGAAAAAAAACGATGAGTTGAGAGTTTCGGGATTTTTTCGGGAATTTTCGAGTCTTTGGTCGGGATTTTTTTTCACTTGGCGTTGGCAACCCTGGCCGGTAATGCAACGGCATATTTTTGATCCGTACGACTGATTTGATGTTCGCATTGGCGACATGTTTTTGATGTTTTTATGGAATTTATAATTCGTTTTGGTCACTAGTGTTGGTAGTTCGTGTTAAAAGTGCTTTGAGGTAAGTTTTCAACTGAATGTTGCTTGCGATGAATGTGATTTGATGTGAATGAGTATATTTTATGGAACTAACCTCCACATGTAAACAACAACTCACCTCTACAAAATCGTATTCATTTAATTGCCAGAAAATATATTAAGAAGAAGACTGCGGAGATAATACTCACATGACGATCTTTTAGGGGCAGCCAGTGTCGTGAAAAACAAAAATTCAACTATTCAGCTTCACAAGAATAAAATATACCTTCAGCAGTTATTTTTTATAGAATAAAACGCAGAAGTATCCCTGAAACCAAAATGAGAGCAGGACGCGCTGCTGCCTCAAGTTCCGAAGTAATAGTCGAATATTTCAAGGTTCGAGCACGAATGGGTTATTCATGTAATAAGGAAGTGTTAAGAGACATAGTTCCCAAGCAGATCACAGTGACGGAAACTGATATCGCAACTTCAACTCGGTAGTTATTATGTAATTACCACTAAAACTACCCCTATGCAGTGAGAATAACTGAAATTTTATATTTGAATGATTGTAGTCACGTAATTTATATATATGGTAGCCACTCCACAGTTAGCAGAATCACTTTGAAGGTTTTCAAACTGAAAAGTGGAGAATAACCGTTGCGATAACCATCCTGTGCCACTTAAATATCACTCAGAAGTTACAATCAATTTCAATAGAGTATGATAGTTTCGGTGACGTTTCAGTAACTTTCATCAAACCTTCAATGTGGCAGGCACTTGATTGTGATTATGTGTTGATGGTTGCTGTGTCCATAAGTGATTATCACAGTTCGCATTTGATGAAAGTCACTACAAAGTTACAATTACCCTTAAAATTCTCCATCAAGTGACCGTGGATTGGTCCGCGCAGTCCGCACGATGACTTTTCTCAAATTATTTCATTGTGGCTTACAAAAAATTCGTATTATCTGTTACTTGAGACGTGAATGATATATACTCAGAATGAAATGGTTTATGCGTTTTCAATAGCCAATTTCCCTTGATTTTGTACAGAAATGTTAATTTAAATAGATCGGATCTCTGACTTGTGCGCCTGCTCAATATTCATACCTCAATTGTTTATTCAGTTTGCATGAATGCCATCATTTTCATTAATTGTTAATTGATAATTAATTCCTGATAATTGTTAATTGGAGCTGCATAAATCCACCCTACTTGCAACATGTCCCTTTTTAATCATTAATGGACATGTACAAGCAATTTTGAGGTTATAAGTTTGAAGCGGCAGGTTATAATAGCCGCGACGTGTCCACTTTCAAGGGTATAAGACTTATTTTCTTCTTCAAAGAGGTAAGTCATGCATGGAAATAATCTACAACCAAACAGAAACAAATCATTTGAAAAATTTTAATCACACATCAGGCATAAAAATCTTCAAAAAACACATCAATAAAACACTTGTACAAAAATTCACAATCAAATCAGAACAATCGAATAAATATCATGAAAATCTTGAACAAATTTCAAGAAAAAATAAAAATCTAAAATTCCACTTTGGAATAAAAATAATTCGAATGAATATCATTGAAAAATTTCGAACAAATCTCAATGAAAAATAAATCTTTAAATTCGACTTTGGAATAAAAATGCATTCAAAACATACTGAAAATCACACACGGACAGACAAACAAACGAAAAACACACCCAAAAAATCCCAATAATCTTAACGTTCTTTTTTTTTCTGTATTACAAATACATTCACGGACAAATTATATTGAAATACAGAAAATGAAATAAAATATATCATGTGCAGTTTTTCAAGGTTTTCTGCGGTTTTCCGCTGCACGTTCCAAACGGCATGAATAAACAGGAGGACGAAAGAGCCGCAGCTCTCCTCACACAAAACAACCCAAAATTCTAGCTGGAAAGTAGAACTGTGAACATTAGGAAAATAACATTGATATCCGTCCCTGACAAGAGCGCAAAACTCTACAGCAGGGACATAGGGAAAACATTCGGAATAGAATCAAGCAACGTTGTATCGAAAAATTGAAAATAAATTTCTATTTGACTTTCGATGATACAATCATTCATATAGTTGAAGTAACACGATTCAAAAACCCGCCTTATCTCAATCGGTAACTGACGAGAAATCTGTTTTACCAACCGTACTAACTTAATTCGGCCAGTTCGAGATATGTAGCCACCGTTGTCTCTCTCTGAACGTGGTGCCAATTCTTACTGCAGGTTTGACAACTCTTTTTATTTTTAGTTTCTCTATGGGCGCGACTTCCTTCAATCAATGATCACGTCTCAATAATTGTTATCGTGTCGCATATCTTCAACTTGAATGGGCTATGGTTCAAAGCTTCAACGACAGTGCCTTATACTAAGTTATTCTTATATTAACGATACCAACGACAAAGTGGTTTCGAGAAAATGCAATTACGGATCTGTCATCCGATTATCAAACGGCGACAAAAATTGAAAGATATTTATAATTGATTGAATTGTGTTGAAAATAGATAATTGAAAAATGTATTTTATTGTCAATGAAAAGTCTTAAAAAAAGTATAAAAACTATCCACTGCTTCGAAATAACCGAAATCGTCTAAAAAATTTTTACGATAGGATTCAAGCGGGCCATCAATTGTGAAAATTAGTAAACCCACACAAAATCGATATGCAGAGATATAAAATATTTTTTTCGCATGAAAAAACTCGTTAAAAGTTGTTGTCTCAATGTAATTTATTTTTTAAACGAAAAGTCGAACAACTGGATGACAGATCAGTATTCGCATTTTTAGTGTTATATGACAATTTTGTATTTGACCCAAAATGAAATTTTCATAATGGGTAGTTTGAATCAAAAAATCTTTTACGCGGCTTGCGGTAGGTGTTGACTGCTAGAAATCGTCACGTAAGAAAAAAGCGTTGCACTCCCCCCAGGGAAATTCTCTCTCTGTCTCTTTCTATTATATACGAGTCTGTGTGACGAGCGTCTAGCCCTTGCTCATACGATTTCGAAGGTGTACGAAAACATCCGAACTGCTGTTCTGCTTGCGGGAAATTTGAAATGATACATTAGCGGTAGGATATGGATATCTATGCGAATACAAGTTCGATATCATCGTTGAGTGGTAATACGTGAAAGATATTTTGTTTCATCTATATTTCTATATAACATTTGTTTAGATGATTATATCCTTTTTTGGACATAAATAATCAATTCTCGTAAGTCTCCATCAAAAACTAGCAACAGAATGATGTATGACGACAAATTGCTGCAAGAGCCTCCAGAAATAATAGGGCCCGGTTGTTCAATCAAGGATGATCAAGTGATTGGGCTTAAACCAGGATTACCAATTTTGTTTCAGTTGTTCAATACGGGTTTATGATATAAACCTAGTTTAACAATGGTTTAAATTAATCTCATGAATTCGGGGGTTTAAGGAGATAATTTGGCGATTCTAACCTATTTGATTGTTTGACATTTCAATAAACATTGACTACCTATTCTGAAAATTATTATTGTGTTGAAGATGCAAAGATGTTCGAAGATATAACAGACAGAAGATTTTTTTGAAGTATTTGATATTATTGCCCCAAGACCGTATTTCAGGTGACTTTGGCTCATTTTGATAAATAGACATTATTAATTATAAAATTTAAATATTGCCTTTTTAAGCCTGTTTTTTTATCAGATTTTGGGTATATGGGTATATTATACCTATATACCTATGTTAAATATACGTGAAACATTGTATTCCATTCAGGAGTCATTTGCAACCAAATTCAATTTGCATAAAATTTGTATGTAACTAGCAATATGTTTTTTTACCCATTTATGATGATTAAAAATGGAATATTTTTTTATGGACAACTTTTTTTTGCTTATTTTATCCATCGGGTTACTTTGGCCTATGTACATGCTATAAAGAGAAAATCACGCAAAATATAAGCCATGGGTCAAAGCCAGCCCTCAATATGCGGGTGACTTTGCACGCCATGTTTTTTTTATATATCCACGAACAAAGTCTTAATCCCAATTTCACTTAGCTTATTTGAAAGAGTGCCCGTCAAAGATCAATATTTTGGTATATAATAATACCAATTTATTTTCACAAATTCGTCGTAGACATTCTTTGAATTTAAGTAAGCCAAAGTCACCCGAAATTACGGTACCTAGAAACCATTTGGAAGAATGGACAGAATAATTATTTTTGAATAGATTTCGCTCGCCGAAAGAAAGCGTCCGCAACTTACAAAAATACAAAGAATCGCCCCTCAAATGACTACAAAGACAGAATCGTAACAAAAAATAAACTTTATACCAAAAACGTTTGTCATAAATAACTAAAAGTAAATTATCACAAATGCTAAATGAAAAACTACATGATCTGTTCTCAGGAATCTCAAGAAAATGTTGATTTATTGTTGGTTGATGAGTTATGTTTGTTTATATATCTCAATCATTGGTTTTCTCTAGATTCCTCTCCTCCCTCTGTAGTTCCAAGAAAAGTGGGTATTTTTCTTTCATGTGAATTAATATCAACTTGTGATCTTCGAATGATCGTTTTTGTAAATCTACAAGATTTGCTTTGTACAGAGCCCAAGTAGAAATGTTGTCTTTTATTGTAAGGTGCTATTTATTTTTTTTGGGGGCCTCCGCAGATGGATTCTATTCATTATACCACGCCATCAATTTTTGCGAATTAGTAACTGCGTCCGTTTTTTAACTTCTACAATATCTTGGTATTTTTTAATAGTGAAATGAGAATGTTTTCCTCACCTTCATTGAAATTAAGTCATTTTTTTCTCAAGAGACGCCTAACAATTTATAGAATATAGTTGGCCTTTTTCAATCAATTTTTCTGTTTCCTTTTGTCAAAACTATGAATTCTTAGGTTAAGTTAGGTTACTTGCACAAGTAACCAATAGGAGGGACAAAGTGTTTCTTCCCAGATTAAAAAAGATTATTGTGTATGAATATGATAAAAAAAAAGTATCTTTAATATTAAAATAAATAATAGTTTAAAAACTAAAGAACACGCTTCAATAGAAAACTAAACTAAAAAGTAGAAAATAATTTTAAATGAGTTTCAAATAAGAATACAGTGATTAACAACAAATTTATTTCATCGTAAAAAAGCGTGGGGTGCTTGATGTCAATTGTTGTTAATATTTCATGGACAGATATTGGTAAAAGTAGAATCATTATGAAAATATCTTTAAAAGCACCCCACGTTTTTTTACGATGAAATAAATTTGTTGATAATCACTGTATTCTTATTTCAAAATCATTTTCTACTTTTTAGTTTAGTTTTCTATTAAAGCGTGTTCTTTAGTTTTTAAACTATCATTTATTTTCAACTTTTAGTTTTGTTTTCTATTAAAGCGTGTTTTTTAGTTTTTCAAACTATTATTATTATTTAATTTTTTTAACTATTATTCTCCAATTTTGAATCGGACCATAATCACAAAACTCGTCAGTCATTTTGGAGCCGCCATCTTGAATCCTTCAATTTTGACAAAATAATCATAATCTCCGACCCCAAAAACCCCCACATACCAATTTTGAATAGAATTGGACAATAATCACAAAACTCGTCCGCCATTTTGGAGCCGCCATCTAGAATCCTTCAATTTTGACAAAATAATCATAATCTCCGACCCCAAAAACCCCCACATACCAATTTTGAATAGAATTGGACCATAATCACAAAACTCGTCTACCATTTTGGAGCCGCCTTCTTGAATTTTTCAGTTTTGACAGAAGAATCATAATCTCTGACCACAAAAACCCTCAGATACCAATTTTGAAGCGAATCGGACCATAATCACAAAACTCGTACGCCATATTGGAGCCGCCATTTTGTTTTTTTTCACACAAAAATTTCTTAATGCATTGTCACCGGAATTATGTACACCTGCCAAATTTAAAATCATTCGGACGTCTGGAAGTGGGTCAAAATCGCGCCCAAAGGAGTCGGTTACAAACAAACAAACATACAAGTGAAGCTAATATAAAGCATGTAAAAAGGCCTTGAATGTACCACATATGTTGAAGACAATAGGGCAAAGGTGCCACATATACCTTGCGCTAAAAGTTTATAACTTAATACCCCTTCATCTAAAAACACTCAATTCCACGGCCCTGTTCAAAAGGCAAACTTAGAAATGGTTGATTAACAAACCCCGTATCGAAATTCACAGGATGGTTGTTCTGAAAAACAATTATAGTTTTATGAATTACTAAACAAGTATTTGTTCCGAAGATAGATAGATTTCAACTTTTATTTTAATTTTAACTTCAATGTTAATTTTGTCAAACTCATTCGTTTACTTTTTTTTTTATTTATATTTTTTAAGTTTTAGCTGTTTAATCTTTATTCATTTCCTTAAGTTGATATGTGATCATCAGGAACAAGGTGAATACATCAGAAATACCCACGCACAGATTCTCCTTTGTGGGTTACCTGTATTTGTTCATATTGTTCAGACTATTACCAATACTTGTACTTATTATATACTTGTACGTGTATTTATGCTCGTCTAAAGTCCGTTCCCCCCCCTACTAATTTTTGAACCACCTGGTATATCGCAACGAAATTTGGAGGGTTTAAATAGGAGATAAAAACCTACTTTTTCATGAAAAAATCACAACTAAAAGTTTCAAAATGGCGGCTGAGCGCCATCTTCAATAATTTTTTTTAAATAGAACACCATTCCATTTTTGAATTCTGCTTATAATTCTCAACAGTTATCTTTAATACACTTTACTCCTAAATTTGATTGTTTTTGAAATATTAACGTTTGAAAAGTGACATTTTGGTCATATCAAACCCAACCAAAAACACTAATGTTGCTTTCAATCAAGTTTGCATTGGAGAAAAATCGTTGTCGCGGTAGGTTTGATCCATTGCTGATGTTTAGGAACGGTCTGAATGATGGTACAAGCGGAAAAATGTGTTGCCAACATATGAGAATAATTAATTAAGGAATCCAAGATTAGTTTTTCATTGAAAAATGCATAACGTTCTAATCCATAGTTAGTTAATAATCCGAGTTTAGATAATCAACGGTTTAAACTCGCATTGAACAACCGGGCCTAAATGGGTTTGCCGACATGTTCAGTCAATCATATACTCTGTCAGTGCAACATGATTATATTCCTGATAACTGCAGTGATGACGGTTTGCCCCTTATACACATCACTGATTTCAGTCAGAAGAATGTTCTGGACGCCATCAAATTACTGATACCAGAATTAACTGCGAGACCAGACTATGTACCAGCGTTTATAATCCGAGACTGCGCCTCAGTACTTGCCCGACCATTATCAATACTCTTTAATATATAGGGTGTTACCAAATAAGTGCGAAAATTCCCAGGGGGTGATTCCTTGTCGAAAATTAAATGGGGTCTTTCATGTAAACAAAAGCTCTCAGGCCTTTCCTTGAAAAGTTACACGCTTCCAAAAATGAGGAAAAAAAATATATTTTTTTTCTTGAAATTGCTGGAGAGTTGAAGAAATGGTATTTCGTGGGCATGTTTCACCAATAAAAAGACCACCCATGAATATTTTTCAAATTTTGTTGTGATCTTTCAAAGGAGTGAAACATGCAACCCGTATTCCATTTTTTACCAGAACTTTTTACCGGAACAGTATTTCTCAATTGAAAAATATGTGTAGGAAACAACAATCCCTTGCAAAAAAAATCAACTCGTGTGTTGTGCCCGTAAAAGCAATAGTTTCCTGATAGAAAAATAAAATACAACGTTGTACATGAACGGATCTTCTGTAAATGGAAACGAAAAAATCTAGCGGGTGCCTGTCACGTTTTGGTTCCACAACTTGTGACTTGAATCGTGTATTTAAAAATCATTCCACTTGTTTTAACTTTCAATGTAGGCATGTAC
The DNA here is from genome assembly GCA_018342105.1 of Gonioctena quinquepunctata. Classification (NCBI taxonomy): domain Eukaryota; kingdom Metazoa; phylum Arthropoda; class Insecta; order Coleoptera; family Chrysomelidae; genus Gonioctena; species Gonioctena quinquepunctata. Next base: position 102,230 of record JAFIRS010001856.1, on the reverse strand, counting down.
CAGTACCATGTTTTGTTTTAATAGAATATCAAATTAAAAATACAAACAAACAAAAAATGTGTATTACAACAAAGAAAAAGGCAACAAGATCAAACGGAACGTAGTTATGAAAACTGATCGAAATGACCACCTCCAACCATTAGACAGGAATCAAGTCTTCGTCTCATAGACTGGCGCAACGTTGAAATGTTCCTGGTGTGTTTTGAATTGTCTCGCAGGCTGCAATGATGCAGTTCTTCAAATCATTCACACATCCAATGGGGGGTGTATAAACCAAGGACTCCTGGTGACCTCAGATGCAAAAGTCCAAGGGGTTCAAGTATGGAGATCTGGGAGGCCAAGGTTGAGGTCCTGCTCTGCCTATTCAACGATTTGGTTACACGTCGTCCAAGAACTGACGAGCAGTTATGCTGAAATGGACAGGCACACCATCGTGCATAAACCACTTCGTGGTCGAATAGCTAGTGGAACATTCTCAAGTAAAATGGGAAGCTGCCCCTGGAGAAAATTTATATAGGTTGCACCAGTCAGCCTCAACGGTAGAAAATACGGACCAATAATATTTTCGCTATCAATTCCGACCCACACGTTAAGTGAAAATTCATATTGATACCGACCTTCTTGAATTGCATGTGGTTTATCTCTGGCCCATAGATGATTGTTATAAAAATTTGTAATTCCTTGCCTTGAAAAGTTGGATTCGTCAGTGAATATTACGTTTTCTAAAATTTTGCATTTTCGAGGCAAAAGTGTTTGGACTCGTTGAATATGGCAGGGATACAATTGGTGATCCTTTGAAATTGCTGACATTAAGTGTGCTTGCAATTTGTCTTCCGGACGATCTTCAATCTTATCGAGAACCTCTTCTTCCAGTGTCACGGTTCTCATTACTCGTGGACGACCACAATCATGTTCGTTTTTTAAAAGTCACTGTTACACAGAGACGTTGGTGAAGATGTGCAAAAATTGTGTGATGAGGTATCACGCGTTGAGGATACAAATTCTGTATATAGCCCTTGAGCTTCCAAATAATTTCCATTGGCACTACCATACATAAAATGCATATCGGTCATTTCAGCGTTAGTGTAATTATTCATATTGAAGATTCAAAAGAAAAAATTAAACCTTCAACTACCACATAGAAATCAAAGCGACTTGACAGCCATCTACTAGATTTTTTCGATTTCATAATATTACGATTGGAGTCACGAATTCTACAAACAAAACGTGACGGCCACCCACTAGATTTTTTCGATTCCATCTACAGAAGATCAGTTCATGCACAATGTTGTATTTTATTTTTTTATTAGGAAACTATTGCTTTTACGGACACAACAAAGGAGTTAAAAAAGTTTCGCAATGAATCGTTCTTCATAAATCATATTTTAAATTGAGAAATTTTGGTTCGTTAAAAAGTTCTGGTGAAAAATGGAATAGGGGTTGCATGTTTCACTCCTTTAAAACATCACAACAAAATTAACAATTATTCATAGATAGCTTTTTCATTGGTAGAACATGCCCAAAAAACACAATTTTCCCAACTCTTTAGCAATTTCAAGAAAAAAACTTTTTTTTTTCTAATTTTTGGAAGCGTGTAACTTTTCATGAAAAGGCCTAAGAGGTTTTGTTTACATGAAAGACCCCCTTTGATTTTCGACAAGGAATCACCCCCTAAAAACTCTCGCACTTATTTGGTTATACCCTGTATGTCTAAAGTCAGAACATATTTCGACGGCCTGGGAGCTATCTAAGGTCTGTCCTATATATAAGAATGGAGATAGAAATAAATTTTAGAATTATAGACCAATTTCGATTATTTGTAACTAAGTTTTCGAAATGCTCTTGGAACATAATTCATCTTATAACGTCAACAAAATCATCTCCCCCAACAACATGGTTTCATGAAGGGTCGTTCAACGGTTACACAACAGTTACTCAATGCATCTCCGAAAATATTGATAATCGAGCCCAAACAGACGTCACCAACACTGATTTCTCCAAGGTTTTTGAAAAATTGATCACGAGATTCTGATCAATGATCTAAAAGCTTCTGGCTTATCTCTCTCAATGATTGAGCTATTTAAATCATACCTCGATAACCATCAACAATATGTCCAGTTTAATGGCTTCAAGTCTGTCGAATATCTTGCAACATCTGGCGAACCACCAGGCCTTTACTTTTCAATGTTTTCATCAACGACATTGGTAATGTCATTGATGCGAACTTCCTGCTATATGTCAACAGCTGGCTGGCAACTAAGATGTCTTAAAACCTGTGAAATATTGGGACAAACTGGGGGACACCAGCCCACTTGATGAAGGGAGTTATCTATAGTTTCAGATGGCGCCGACGTCGTTTCTTGTCATAATTCAGTCAACTGCAATTACATACCACATCGGGTGTTTTCTTTTATTTGTTTCTCTGGTCCGTTCTGTGATTGTGCTTTTGTCGCCTTTAAGGTTATGTCAATTCGTTGTGAAATATTTTGAGGTTGATCGAGCGATGTAACATATTTTATATTTTAGAACAAACTATTCCATGTACTTATGTCAGTGTTATATAGAATTTTCGAGAGGTGTTCCGGAATGATTATAATTACGAACCGTACCAATTTATTTATTTCTACGTGATCAAAGTGATTAAAATAATTGGAGCACGACCAAAAAATTTGCCCCGAATTGGAACAGCCCATAAAGTACAATTTTGGGTTTCATACTAATAATATATATATATATATATATATATATATATATATATATATATAATATATATATCATTAACAATGTTTCCTTTATAAAAGCATTCTTGAGTCTTATCATAATCTGTTCAAAATTGAGAAACCAAAGTTAGGCAACTAGTTTGTCACCTATGCAAAAAGTGAATGCCAACAGAATTGTGTTGTAATTAAGTGTTCTGGGAAATATTTGTAATGTTTTTAACATCCGCCATTGTGTAAATTGCCCTTGGGCACAGCCCATTGAAAGAAGAAGAACTTCCGCCATGTTTTTTCGGACACTTTATACATGTATAATCCATATGCTACATAATCTTATATAATATAAGCTAAAGTGTCCGAAATTTGCTTTTTCAACGTTCTATGCTTGTGTTTAGTTAATAATGCTTCATTCACATTACAACGGAAGAATTATATGTTCTATAATGTTGATAGATCTTTGATTATGTACATTGGTATAGTGAACACTTTTTAATGAAACATGATAACGTATATGAGTTTATTAGCAATGATACATATAAAATACTATAAATTATTTTGTGGTTCTATTATAGTGTTGGAAGTTGGTATACGACGACCATATGAAGCCAATCGGTGCAATTGTTGATTGTGACTAAGTACTTGTGAACGACGAAATCGGTGAGATGGGAGAAGTAGTGAAACAAGTTGGCGGTGATGATGAAGCAATTAATAATGTTTTTTTATTTGTGATGAAATGGATAAAGTAGCAACATATCATTATGTGATTGATGTACACGTGATATTGCGGCAGCTGGAGCAATATCAATATTTCATTACAATTTTTTTCAATTCCATTATATCATAATGATCATCCGTCTATCATTCCAAGCATTATTCAATCGCAAAATCTTTGACTTTTTATATTTTGTCTATGTGTAACTTCCAATATTTGATCAATTATGTTTGCAGATTCACGTATTCTCCTCTGGAATCTCATTCGATCAATTGCTACATATTCCCAATACACATTTCTTGCATGTCTGTGAGCAAAATTCCATGCTACTATATGGTGAATGGTATTCATATTTTCATTTAAAGTCACCCTCTTCATATTGTTCACTGTGTTGATCATTCAGCTCACAAAGTTCGAATGGGAATATTAAACTATATCAACAAGAGACATCTCCACTGATGACCTTGGTTTTTTGAGAGAGGGAGATGAATTTATATATATATATATATTATATATATATATATATATATATATATATATATATATATATATATAAAGTGCAGAGTTTCTACATCAACATCAATTGTTTTCTTCACTCCTCAACTCAAGTTTTGTGTGCAAAAATCAGTTGTTTCTTTCACTACAAGTTCCATTTACGAATTAATTGCCATGAATTCCGATGACAGCAGCATTTTGGCTGAATTACTTGCTGATTGTGGTGATGGAGCAGTATCGAAAGACGTAGACTTGGACTTCAATATGGACCAATATATTTTGATGGATGCAACGGAGGTGCCTCGAAGTCAGTTAGCAGATATTTCAGCAAATATATCATTTTCCCAATTATGGCCGCCCATCTCTCCACCTGTGATCCACATTCTAGAAGATGTCCAAGTTGTCGGACCAGCCAAGCGAAAGAGGAGAGCTCCCATTGATCTTCCCACAACATCGAAGTCTTCTCTGAACGACTCAGTGGCGTGCACATCATCCAAGGCCAAAGGAAAAACCAAAAAAAGTGCGTCATCGAAAACCAAAGATTCCCTAGCTTCGTTGACGTCATTGCAAATGTACGGTCGAAAGAAAAAGAAAGCGAAGCCTGACTTGATCAATGGTAATGATGCCATCACCAAATTGGAGCAAGATGATAAGGATCTGGATGGAGAGTTGGAAGCGGCGCAAAAATTGGATGAGACTATTGCTACAATGGAGGCAGAAATAGTGAAGTTGCGCAATCAATCTGATGCCATCAAGCTCAAAGAACAGGCAGATCGTCACACCAATAGCAGTCTTCGAAGGAAGCTTGAAATGGATGTGCGGAAAGCCAGTCATTTACATGATGAAATGACAACCATTTACAACGACTGGCGCAAAGAATTGTACAAACTCCACCGGGTTGGTACTCATGTATTATTGTCCCTGTTTGCTCATGATAAAAATCTTATGATGGAGCAGATAATGATTCTATGAAGTGCTGTAAATTACATACAATTACTTGATTCAGCTTTCAAACCAATAAAAGTACGGGAGATGCAATCTCTTTCGGTTTCTGAAGAATATATATTCTAGTCTGAAGGAAGTGTTTTGCGACATATCTAAAGCTTTTGACTGTTACATAAGCTTCATCTCTACAACTTCAGAGGACGAAGCTTCGAGGTTCAAAGCCTATCTGAGTGAAAGAATCTCTCAGCTTTTGGACAAATTAAGAGGTCTTCACTATTTTGGCAGACAACACGACTATCTTATCGCAAGAACTCAAATTACCTTCATATAGCGTACAACATTATTTTGGAATCCATGGATTTTCCTGAAACCTTCTGATATTACTTAGAAATTGATTGCAGAAAAAAGTTATAAACTTATATTCGTGCGCTGCTTGTTTTTTAATTGTTTAAACAATAAAAAACAATTTTGTTAGGCAAATTTTAGCCAAATTGATGCTATAGGGGTTATGAGGTCGTTGAACCAGAATATGACATTAAAAAAACGATGGCGTGGCCAGTCGTAAAGGTAGATTTCATGATTGATCATTTACAGATACCTATTTGTACATCTCGGAGACAAATTTTTCGGGTAAAAGTTGTGGAGCTGATGAAGCTCTATCAAACAACTTATATTTTGCCGATATTGGGTATGGAAATGAAATATTGCAAATTTTTTTAAATCTTTCAACAGCTGCCATTTTGAGACTTTTGGACCAATTTTGAAATTAGCCGAAGTATTCGTGAGAAGTATTTTTGTTTCATTCGGTTGAAAATGTGGCCTCCACTCAACAAAGTTCGTTATATCCCATATATAAGTTTCAATATCACATTTTCAACCAGAGTTTTTGAAGCATGGCCTCAAAATTCAAATTTGTAATTTTTTGAATCATTCAATATTTTGAGCTCTGTATTTTTCGAAATGAAATTTCAATTTTTTTCAAATTGTCCTTTTTTTTATTGTCATTTTGAAGGTAATCTGTGAATATTTTAGATGTTTATCTTGAGAATAAAAGAATAATAAGATTTCAGACAGAATTCTGTTTGACGTAATTTCATTTACGTACTATTCCCATACATATTTTTTCACTTTTGAAAACATGACTTTTCGTTAGCTGCATTTTTTTTCTTTCCGATAATTTTTTGTTATGTTAATTTAATCAATTAGATCAAAAGTTATAAGAAATTTAGTGTAAAGCGTCGCCGCCCCACATATTTTTCACACGTTAGCAAAAAAATTCTGCAGCTTACAGTTTTTATTCTGAGGAAGAGTTTCATTTACTTTTTTGATGTGAAATTTTCCATTTTTTCGAGTTTTTAATATTCAATACACAATGTAATTTTGCAACTTATTTGTTGAATAATAAATCAAGCACATACTTTACGGTTGGTCACTTTTTATATGTTGTTCCTCACATCATCACTAATGTACAGTAGAAAGTTCCCACAGTCCCCTAACTTTCTGAAGCTATGATCTAATATCACTCCACTAGTAGTAAAATGACTCGTATATGTATAAATCAATTTGAATCTTCTTTGAAATACCTTTGCCCATTGTAATAATATTTTTCAACTTGTGATTGTAATGTATCTAGTAACTAGCAAGTCAAATAATTTTATTATTACTTTTATATTTTTTTATATATAATATATTATTTGTATTTTTTTTTTCTATGAGATGACAATCTTCTGAGTGAAAGTATTGGAAAATTCTAAACCTAGTGGATATTTTTTTCCAAAGAGCCATGCGACCTTATGTGACGCTTCGGAATTCACTAGCCATAATCAAGATATATTCATGGAATGGAAAGTCCACGGTTACTTGTGGAATTCATGTGTTTATTAGAAAGTGATAATTATCCTAATCATAGTCATTAGCCTTATCGATCTTGGGAGTAGGCCTTGTTTTTCCGAACAACTACTTGGTTTAGATCGCCCTTCTTCTCCAATTATCTCATGCGGGGTGTCACTGAAAAATAAAAGAGAAACATTTAGATTATTGTTTTCTCCCCTCACCTTTGTTAGTAGGGCTCACCTTTTCCTGAGAAGTCATTCTAAGATAGCTGGAAGCAGCCTAGACTGTCGCCCACCAGGATTCATCGATTTCGCAACTTCATCAACAGATTTTATGATATCTAGAAAGAACTGTCTGATTTTGATCATATTAGAAGGTTGTTAGAGAGGTAAAAGTCCGACAGAGATGTGCAGTGAAGGGATTGGTAATAGTTTGTATCGGAAAATTTAATGGAACAATGTCATCGGGGACATTTTCCAATCCCCCTAATTTTCAAGTCAATACATCATCTAGAGACATCTCTCCTACCTTTTCTCATTCCTTCGTGGAAGTTTTCAAGATCCCAAGAAGGCCATTTGGGAAAGAAATCACTTTGAAAAAATCGCCAGGTAGACTTCAAGAAAAATCTGATTTTTGACAGACAGATGTAAACGTTGTAGTAAGTTTCGGGGATTTCATCTCATTTTCGCGCCAACTGTTCTGAGCGGGATCTTGTTCGTAGAACTATAATCTTTGTGAACGATCAATTCACAGTTTTTTGCATGAAGTAATGTTGACAGAAAAAGAAAATTTCATAGGTTTGAAGTTTGACATTTTGCGTGACGCAAACAACAAACATTCCTTAACCGCGCCATCTACTAATCAAGTTCTAGGCAGAATTTAACGTTTTTCATTTGTTGTCCCCCAAAAATTCTAAACAAAATCGAATCAGTGAATACACCAGGGTTTTTAGGCATCTTACTGGCAACCTAAGTCGAGGGGTTGAATGCTGTCGAAATAACAGATAGAACTGAATCCTATCAAATGTAATGTCATATCCTCCACACTGAAATCAGATCGAATCGTATTCATATACTTAATTGATTACATTTCTCTTCACAGACCTAAAACGTCCAAAGATCTTGGCATTATATTTGCTCATTTTTTATCGTTTAATGATCACATTGATTCCATCTTGAAATCAGCATACCGAGCTTACAACAGTAGTACTTTTAAAGTGACAGGTACTTTTATGAAACTATACTACTGTTTTGTACGTTCGAAGATCGAATACGCATCGGTTGTTTGGAACCCCTACTAGCGGAACAGTATTGATCGTCTCGAAACTCTGCAACGACAGTTTTTAAAACTGTCAAGTTACAAATCTTACGGCACATACCCTCCAACAGGAACACCCCATCAGAAACTTCTCACAACATTCAAATTTGTAAGCCTGCATGTGAGAAGACATACTTCTACATTCTGATGATTTACAAGGATGTGAACAATGCGATTGACTGTCCAGATTTGTTGGAGAAATAAAATTTCAATATCCCGAGATTATCTTCCAGAAGTACGTAGATTTTCCACGAACCAACAAATATAAAAACTCGCTTTTGTATAAGATGTGTAGTACATATTACTCATTGGCTATGAACCTTGACCTTTTCAACGCATATCAGAGATTTTTTTTTCTGCGAATAACTAGATAACCAGGATATATTAGATTCATCTATTCTATTTTGTCACCTTGCCTTGCTTATTTTTTATGATTATGTAATGTTTTTTTCTGTAAGTAATATTTGTACTTTCTGTCTGTAATATGTAATATTTTCTATTTCCATTTTGTCACATTGATCCGCTATGCTTATGTAACTTCCAAAGGATATACTTTGTTTTATCCTTTCTTCCTGTTCTGTAAATGGGGCAACCTGTTGCACAGTGTAATTAAATAAAATAAATGAATAAATAGTTTCTTATGTTTTTTGTATGCCGAAGTTGAATTATTAGTTTACATTGAATATGTGGCAAGTCAATTTGATATAATATAACGAATAGTATTATCAGGAATTAAATACCTTTTACTGTGGCGCGGGAGTTTGGAAAAAGGATATATATGTATAGTTTTGCATGGTATAATGACAATCAAATGTGGTGGAATAGAAAACGTCCTCTTTCAAAGAAAAAAATCTAGAGAAAAAAGAATTGACGAATTGTGGATTGAACCCCAGACCTCTCTGGCTTGGTAGCTCCTCGTTTTACGGCAGCCAAATTATTCGTATATTTGTAGCACATTAGCGTTGATAAATTGAATATTTCTATTACGCTTGTAAGATTTCTGAGCAAAGTAGAAAATATATTTGTTATTTGTTTTTTTGTTTTGAATCAAACGTGAGTTATTATTATTGCAATTTTGCATTGAAGACTCGAGAATTGGAAGGTGAATCAAGTATGTGTGATAGGAACTTAAGTAAGTTAATGAAATTATAACTTGATACAAGTATTAACTGTTTACATACGTTCAATGTACATGTGATTCGAGTGTTCACTAATCACTATTTATATACATTACAGAGAGACAATAGTGAAATCTTATGCTCAGCGTGAAAAAGAGTATCGAAAATAACAAAAAAAGCGTAAGGGACACACGAGTGTTTTATTCATTGAGAATGTTTCCTTTCCCAACTATCGTGACATTTTGGGCTATTTAATTGATTATTCATCAGAATCCTTAGGGAATGTTAACCAAAATTCTTGACCTCAAATAATCATCTCTTCATTTTAAAGATAAGAAAAACACAAGTTGAATATTTCAAATTATGATCATGGTACAGAATACTTTTGGAGGGATATCAGATCTTTCCGTGCATTTTCAACTCTGATATCTGATCGATATTTTATTAAAGAAAAAATATCACCCCAGGACGCGTTGCTCATAGGAAATCTGCCATTAATTCTTTCGAATCCGACTCTTTTTAGAATGTTTTTTCCTATCCTGAGGGTAACTCTCAAACTCCATTAACTGCATTCTCTCATGGAATTTCAACAAAATTGGTTCGGCCGGTTAGGAGATATGTCGCCACTGTTGTCTTTTTCTAATCGTGGTGCCAAGTTCTACTGCAGGTTCGACAACTCTTCAATTTTTAGTTCCTTCATGCACCATGGCTATCTAGCCATTGGTCAATAATTTTCAAAATTTAAAAGAAGTTTAATTATAACAATGTTAGTGAATTTTTATTCATTTGAACTAACATTATAAATGTGATTCTTTGAACCAGGAACATACAACACATCTGAGAATGCTCAATTTACTGTTACTTCAATCAAGATGATTTTTCATTCCCATGACAGGTACTGAACAAGATTTCATGTTTGAGGAGCAACTCATCAAAACACGTTTTGTCCACTTCGGGACGAAATCGAGTTCGATGGGGTTTCGGAGTCACTATGATTGTAGCTTGGATACCCGTATACGAAAAATACATCAAATCACATTCTGCCCCAGAGTTATTTGAATACACCGAGGAAAACGGTCGAAATGCACTAGTGTACTTGACACTATTTTGATTACAACAATACATTTTTCATTCACGTCAGGGCTCGTGCAGTATATTTGCTGTAAATAAAAAAAAACTCTAACATCAAAGTAATTTCCATCATCAAAATTTTCAAATTTGAATCAATGACTGCACTAAGTGCAGATAACTTGCTCCTTGTCATAATTAAAGATATGTAATTGAAGTGTCATTGATAGTCATGAAAACACAGAGTGTTAGTTACTATCAGTCTTCATTTCATAATCAGCCTTCTCTGATCTTGTCATCAATAACAGTGTCATTAGAAAGATCACGGGCATGCGCAAATGTATCAGCAATGACCAATAACGGCATTTAGCATTTCGTTAATGCTGTGATGCATGTGATTGCGTCGTAGATAGAATATCGAACTAACGCGGCGTCTTATACTCGAAAATTGTTTGTAATATGTCATACTTATATACAAACAATATTGTTAGTGTTGCAAGGTGTTTGATGAATATCGTGTAGTACGATGGAATTTCTGAAATTACTGACAGCTTGGTGATTTTGGCTATAGTATTTTTGACTGGAGTTCCTAATACAAAGTGTGACATATTGGCATATCTTATTGGTAAACATCACTCCCTATATCTAAATGTGTTTTCACTAACTCTGAAACCCAAAGAAATTTTTTTGTTGAATTATCCTAATATTACTAAAACCTCCGCTATCAAACATGAACTTAAATAATGCCGGAGACTTAAATCAAATAGAGGATATACCAGAAATAAAAAAATATGCTCATCATACTGTTCTGCAAAAGTTTGAAACTGCCATTTTTCCAAAAAAAATTACATTGAGAATGTTTCCTATAAATTGTATAAAATAATCAAAATCGAGAACATGGGTGTACCAGTTTTTGGTATCGTTCGTCAATACGATTATTGAGGTATGTTTTGTTTTTGAAGAAATGAAAAAAATTTATTTGAACAGACATTTATTTCCTTATGAAGTGGAATTCACTCACACAAAGAGATGTGTTTTGCAAACACCAATTGAGTAAATAGACACAGTGAGATTATCTCCATTCGAATGGTAAAAGGTGCATGTTTTTTATTCGAAGCTCCCGTGATCATTTCAAGAAGTTATTAACAAGTAGCATATTCAAAGGAAAATTCATACTCATCTGGCATTTAATTTTTTTGTATTAAGTACTTGGTTGAACACTTAGTTTATTTTTTTCCACTAACTCGATTTCATTTATATCATCGTATTGCATGTATATTTCTGTTATTAACATAAATAGAGTGACGACAATAAAGTAACTGACAAATATTGTTTTATGTTTTATATATTTGAATGACACATTCTGTTAGAAAAAGTTTGTTTATTGGTGCAACCAAATGAAGAGGAGAAGTTAAAATTTGTATTATTTCATTATTTTTCATCTTGGGTAGTCCTTAAGTTTCAAGTTAGTTTTCAATTGAATTGTTCGAACACTAGACTCTGCAACTTGAAAGATTCAGGGATATTTTTTCATTGGAAATAGTTGAAGCAAAGTGAATGCATTCGAGCAATGAATCGTATCAAAATTATGCACGAGGATAGTTAAGGTGATAGGAATGATTTTTTTATCATCAAATATTTATTACAATTTATTACTCATTCCGTCATTGGTGGCTGCTGTTTTGTCAAAAAGTATATCTTTGCTGACTGGATGCATTAGGAAAATAATTTTGATATTTTAAATATTTTAATTAATATTTCCATTTGGAAAAACTCACAGGATGTTTCACAACCATGGTGTTAATTTGAAACTAATTCAGATTTCTCTTGATGGATGGTTTTGCAGGTATTTTGAGCATGTTGGAGTTGAAATAAAACCTCCATTATATTGTTTGATAAAACGTTTTTTGAACACTTCACACTTAATTCAATACTCTTGCTCTGCATACATCTTAGCAGCTTTGGGAAAAAATCATGAGTCCTACTGATATTTTCAAAAGGAATCTGCATTTTCAATCCGACACCATAGTTTTGGAAAATTCCAAATTCGAGGTGAGTAATAAATTTTATTGCTGCAAGTGGTAAAGTTATTGACTGTGGGTTCATTTTTTTATTGTAACAGTGACATGATGTTTTTGTCATAAATGTTTGGTTGAATAATAGGAAATATTAGCTATCTTCATAACCACAATGCCGGTGTTGAATAACAATAATTAAAATCAATTGATTGTACCAAATGTACACTTTAATAATGACAAATATGTTTTTCCTCATACCAAATAAAATCGACAATAACCACAAACAGAATATTACGCAAAAATTTTGTGTCAATACTGTAAGTACCTGATTTGATAGTAGGTGGCACTATTTTATATTTGAATTTCAGTTTGATAATGGCAATTGAACAGTGTCAGGTTTTTTTTTGTTCCCAGTGACAATCAAAGTGAGAGCCAGTCGCACCATTACATCAAAACGCGTTATGTCCATCGAAATATGGAAAGTAGTGTGACTGTTGTAGGTAATTGTCAAGGGTCAAGAAGAAGACCAAAGCATAAACACAAAAGAGAACACGAGTCTGAAAACAGGCGTCGGACGTTGTATATAGTTGATGGAGTTAATATGAAATCATAAAATTTAATACCTTCCCCAATTATTATTAACACAGATGCAACAAAATGCATTATGTCCGTGAATTTTTATCGTTTTTCTGGAAACTCATACTGCTTTTGATTTGAATATGGTTAATATTCAGATCTAAGTGTATACACCCATCAGTATTACGGTAAAAAATTGCCTTACGGAATAGTGTTCAGAAACAAATAGTTTTTTCTTACTTTGCAAATTTTTTTAACTTTTTTGCACTAGTGCAAAAAATAATTTACTATTTGCTCTAGTGCAAAAAATACTTTGATACTCTATTGATTACTAGTTTAATCTAAAGATAAACGATTTTTAATTGAAGCTCCTGATAACACATACAATTGATGTTGGTTTTCAACTTCATACTTCTTGTGTTTTGTTATAGATAGTTGCAGTATTTGGCATTGCAGGAGCATACCGCAGGGACGAGTTACAGAAACTGACATTTAATGTGGAAATTCCCGATAGCAAGACAAACAAAACTCGATCATTTGTAATGAGCGGTAAAATAAGATGTTTTAATTTTGTGGAAATGTATTGCATATATGCATCTCTTCGTCCCCAGTCTACCAGTCACCCTAGATTTTTTTATAAGATACTATAACGGAAAATGTTTAGTTAGTGAAAATACTTTTAGTAAAATTCCAAGGGATATTGCAAAATACTCAAATATTCAAAACCCAATGCAATACACAGGACACTGTTTTCGCAGATCTTCTGCAACATTACTCGTGGAATCGGGGGCAGACATGTTAACATTAAAACGAATAGAAACCTTCAATTGTAGCTGTGGGCTACATTGAGGAGTCAATTTCAAAAAAACAACAACATCAACAAATACCATTCCCAGAAACTCCACAAAAATCCGGAAAAGAGGTTTTAGGTAAATAACCTGAGACTTCCACAAGCAAAAACGAAAACGAAATTAAAAAATTCACTAAAAATTAAATTTGTCCATCAATTATCAAAGTAAATTGATCTAACTGCGATATTTAAATGGAAATTATTTCAAAAAACTAAAAACTAATTATATAAAAATAACTTAGTTAAAACTGTTTATGTTATTGTTAGAACTATTCTGAGAATTAGTAATATTTCTTGTAGGTAAATACTCTTCAATAAAATTCGAAATGAAAAAAATTAATTTGATCGTAGAAAAAATGTGTGCAACATGTGCAAAAATCATATTTGTTACACTCAGCATGATTGCAGCTCTCGACTTCGTCTCGTGCATCAAATATATATTTTTTGCACTTGTTACATAACTATTGCCTATAAGTATTGAATGAATGTGTTTTTTTTTGTGGGGGAACAACGTTTCTTGACATGAGTTTTTTGGGTAACCTTCCACAGTCTGAAAATGAAAATATAATCAGGAAAATCTATACAAGTGTGGGAAGGGCAAACTAATTAGTTCACCCGATAAGTTACTGCGTTCACCAAATTATAATTCCTAAAGAAAAATGATTCAATTAGTCACTTGTCGTATTTTGAATTTACCCATAAAAAAATATCAGAAATTCAAAAGGGACTTCTTTATATAGTTTTTGATTGACTATATCCACCACGTACATATATTTCCTACCTCATTAATGAAAACCAAACGAAATATATATGATGAGGGAATGACTGAATATAATAACTTGCCCGAATTAATTACAGCATCAGGAAACGTTCGAGTATTTATTAACAGATTGAAAGAGCATCTTTAAAATAACTAATATTACGAATTGTTACTGTGAACAAAACTTCTCTACTTCACTTCTCTTATGAGAAATATATGTATTTATCATGTTTTGCAGTGACAGTTTTTTAATTTGTGAAAGTTGAACATTTATGTTGTTTTTTAAAACTTCTGAAATTAGCTTTAGGATATTTTTTTATTGTTGTACTATTTCTTATTTGTATGTTAGCTCTTAGCTAAATAAATGATTTCTCTCTCTCTCTCTCTCTCTCTCTGCCCCCCTTGTCGAAAATCTTCTAAATCTCCTTTCATTGTTTGAATAATTTGTTTTTTTCTCTTGAGAAAAAGACTCTGCAAGAGAAAAAAGCAAATTATTCGAACCATTGAAGAAGATTTAGAAGAATTTGAGAACGGGGGCAGAAATAGTCCCCGAAACTTCAATCAAAAACTATATAGAGAAGTATCTTTTGAATTTTTACTATTTTTTGATAGGCCAATTCAGAATTTGACAAAATACTGACTAATTGAATTATTTTTCTTTGGGAATTATGATTTGGTGAACGGGGTGAACTAATTAGTTTGCCCTTCCTACACTTGTATAGATTTTCTTGATTATATTTTCATTTTCAGACTGTGGAAGGTTACCCAAAATATAATGTCGAGAAAATTTTTTGTCTCTACTTCAATAACTTGTTCCTCAGTTGTACATCAAAATCATATCATATACATTTTAGATAAGAACTGAAGATGGCCGTAGGCCGAAAGCGCTTTGCTTGAATATACAAAATTTTACAGGAAATATCGAACTTTGATTTTTGACTTGGAATCGTCGTGTACACAGCAGTAGTGAATTTTGATATTATCATCATTATTATGCTAATTGTCACCGATTGCAAACCAGTTCAACTTTTCTCCGTTTCCATTTTATTTCATGTACACTACTAGTTCGATGTAGTTGCAGCTTGTAGATTTGTTTAATATTGAATAACAGCTGGTACCCGCGACTTCGTCAGCGTAAAATTTGTATTTTTTCCCATGTTTTTGTTTGTATTGTTCCATCAAGCTTATGCCTGTTACTTCGTCCGCTTCACGTTTTCCCGTTATCCTGTTATTCCATTTCCCGTTATCCCATTTTCCGTTATCCTATTCTCGCGTTATTTCGTCCCATCAACCCGTTATCACGATTGGGTGGCATAATTGATTTGACAATGAAAGTAATGGTTTGTGACGACTATTACAAATTAAGTAACCCCCATTCACCCCTCTTGGGACGGAATTATCAAATTAGGTTAATACGATTTGAAGCAGTTTTCGTAATTGGCAGTGCTTAAGCTTAATTCTTGGTCGATTTTTTCTGTGGGCATTGCATATATATCGTTCTAGATACCCTGTCTACTTTCATTGGAATATACTGTTTGCGTAGGAGAAGTAAAAATATGAGGGTAATGAACGGCAATCTGTAGAAAAAAAAATTGTTACAAAAAATCACTTAGTATAAACAAAGAGCTTCACCGAAACCATTAATTTGACCCGCCTTCCACTCATGATACGTCGATGGCTTCGGTTGATACCACAACACGATACAGAAACAATTCAAGTGCTAGAAATAGTTTGAGATCATCGAAAAATATTAGAGGAAATACAGAAAAACGTTTCCCCTCCAGATTCTGAAATTCACTTAGTTATTTCACTTCTGCACAAGCAACATCAATCGGAGGAAACGTAAAAACCAAAAAACTGTTTGACTTTAATTCTACACTCAGGTCGCGGAGCTCTGGAAGTTTTACAACTGAACATTTTTGATTAATTCCTTTAATGAGTCCAAACTCTGTAGCTACAAAATCTGTAGCGTAACTATATGCATTCATCAACATATCAGAAAATATATCAGACTAGGATATTAAGACAAAATAATTTAAATTTTTCATTAAAATCAACAATTATTTTTCAGCTCCCTGATATATTTTGAGCTGGAATTCAAAGAGTATAAAATAGCATAGAAAATGACAACTGTTCTACCAAACTAGAACTGTTACATCAAATTAGATTTTACGTTAAAGGTTACCCTACCAAACTTACCGCTTTCATTAACATCTTTCAAGCAACAAAATGATGCTGAAAGTTTGTGACATCCGGTACTTATACACTTTTCGTTTGTAACCACGTTACGATCATCCCACCAGCAATGTAATCTAAAATAAAATTGAAATTTATTGATCTAACTGATCACCTCCTTCGCTATTGAAAATCCAATTTCAATTATTTGAGAAAATGAAAATAGATTTGCGCAATATTGGAACAGAAAAATCAATGAACTAAGATTTGTTGTAATCAAGTTCTTCCGTTCATATTATGTAATAGCAAAAGAATCACTATACAAGGTGTCCCTGGACTTCCTCTTTTCCTCTCGGGAATGTATAGATGGGTCAAAATATCACCAGTACTTCATATAACTTTTGTTCCTGAAAGCCTTCGTTACCAAGTTACGGGCCCTCAAAGTTACAAAATGGAAAATGTTTTTCTTTGATAACTTTTAAAGTGAAAATTCAAAATCATCTAAATTTTGGAGATTGACTAAACAAATGAATTCCTTTGATGAGCTTTCATGCAGGAGTCAGTTGTTTTGCTATAATGTCAGGAAAGGACTACCCTCGATGGTCCACACCCCAAAACTTTGAAATGACAGATAATTTTTCGATAGTTTTCAACAAAATAAGGTTACGTAGACAATTTTCTGGATAAAAGTATTCGTGTGGAAAGTCGATCGGAGCAACGATTCTTAATAAAAATGCAGTTTTACTCGACGACATCAAACCCGATCGTTCACCATTATTTGAAATGAAAAATTTTCACAGTAGAAATACGAATGCTATAACGTTATTTCAACAACATTCATAACAGGGATAATGAAAAGATGATAAAATAAAGTCGTCAACAAAAAGTACAGTACCTAGTTGAAAGTTTCATTTACAATGTAGATATTTTTCCAAATTAACCATCAAGTTATGTAGATTCGTGGTGTTTTTGAACTGACAAGCTACTCCACTATGGAATACCGAATTCAGTCCATATTTCGTATGTACGCGTGGAATAAGCACGTTTCGTGTTGTGTTATCTGAATCTCAGCTGATGATCCTTCAATGAGCATCAGAAACCCATCAGAACAGTTCCATACATCCAAGTCCACTATTCATAGAATAATTAGGGAACAACTGCTCCACCCATATTACATCCAGTAGGTACATGCCATGAAACTCGAAGATTTTTCAGCACGACTGGAATATGCCAATTGGTTCCTGGATAAGCAAAAAGAGGATATGACTTTTATTCACTGATGAAGCAGGTTTCAGTAGAGATGGAGTAATCAACTCTCATAATCTCCACATATGGGCCAAAGAAAATCCCCATGGGCAA
Source organism: Gonioctena quinquepunctata (assembly GCA_018342105.1). Lineage (NCBI taxonomy): Eukaryota > Metazoa > Arthropoda > Insecta > Coleoptera > Chrysomelidae > Gonioctena > Gonioctena quinquepunctata. Next base: position 84,287 of record JAFIRS010001856.1, on the reverse strand, counting down.
ACCAAACACCAACGAAAATTTAACGTGAATGTTTGGGCTGGTATCATAGAAAACCATCTCATAGGACCATTCGTTCTACATGACCGATTGAATGGAGAACGTTATTTGGAGTTCATTCAGAACGAATTGAATGGACTATTGGAACATGTTCCATTGCAAACCCGAAGAGATATGTGGTTTATGCATGATGGCGCTCCTCCTCATTTCAGTTTGATTGTGCGGGACCATCTGAACCAGATTTTCCCCAATAGATGGATTGGTAGGGGTGGGCCATATTCATGGCCACCGCGGTCTCCGGATTTAAATCCATTGGATTTCTTTCTGTGGGGGCATCTAAAAAGCTTCGTTAACGCTACACCTATTCACACCAGAGATGCCTTGTTGAATAGAATTACATTACATTGTAAAGCCATACGAAACGACCCTGGCATGCTATTTCAAGTGCAGAGAGGGTGTTTGCGCCGACTAAGAAAATGTATTGAGAGAGACGGGGGTCATATCGAGCAGTTTTTGTAGCGGATTTTGCATTTTTGTTTGCTCTTGAGGCTTGCGATTGATTATTTACTCCATGAGTTTTGTAAGGTGAACGTGTTTGTATGATAAAAAATTGTTATGAACATTGTACCTATCATTTCTATTTTCATTACAAATTAATCTTTTCGAATAATGGTGGAAAATATTTTTTCAGCTGCGCTTTTCGGGGACATACATTTTTGAGTAAGAAATTTTCTTAAGTCAATTGGGGGGGGGGGGGCAAAGGCCCCCCTTCAAAAAACAATTTTTTTCGCGTTTTAAATCGAAAAGTCATTTGAAATTCTTCGATCTCGTCGAGAATAATCTCCTAATTCAACTGTCTCGTGGCGGAACTACCTTAAGAGCTTATAGTTTAAGAGCTGGCAAAGGAAATTGAAAATGAAAAGGCACAAAGGAAGTTTTAACATAGAAACCTTCCTTACTAGCTGACAAGCACATAGCTCTGCAGTCAGAAGTCAGTTGCGTTGAGCTTCATTCTCCCAGCGCTCAGATAACTCCAGGCACTATTTATTCTGGCCTAGTAGCTCACGTAGATGGGCTCTCGCTTCCAAACTATAAGACCCCATGCGGTCCTGGGGGGTTGCGACCAGGAACGGTTGCAGTCGGGGGTGTGCGCAGCCGGATGTGGGTGCAGTCGGGGGTGGGCGCGACCAGCTAAACATTACAACACATAATCATAATACTTAGTTCATATTGTAACGAAATAAGAAACATTTCGTTACTCTTTAATAGTTTCCACATGAAATCCCATCATATTTCATACATGTTGGCTTCACTTGTTGGTGACATTTCCATTTTCTGCATGGCAGTCCGATATCTAGGTAACTGGCCAGTCAAACGCTGCAAGAAATATTCAAGTTGGTAGCACTGGGATAGGAGAAATGAAATAATAAATAACAAGCTTTCATTCAAATGCACTAAAAAGTAAAAAATAATTACTTTGGATGTGTGACTAAGGTTATTCCGTGAGTTATTGATTCAAAAGATTGTCGCGCAAAGTTCTCAGTTCGAATACAAAAGCGACAAGCTTTTGAATCTATAACTCACGGAATAACATACGTCACACATACAGAGCAATTATTTTCTACTTTTAAATGCATTTGAATGAAAGCTTGTCTTTAAAAAGGTATTTTATTAATTATTTCATGTTCTGCTTTTTAGTACTTGAGTACGTCTCAATCTATGATTTTTGTTGAAGCATCGTTAATATGAGGCCTTTTTCCTGTGAGTTCTGAGTAAGATGCCTAGAAACCTTGGTGTATGTACTGATTCGATTTTGTTTAGACTTTTTAGTAGAGATTCTCGCGTCCTTGGGACTTCAAATTTTTCACAATAGATGGTGACAAATTGACATAGTTCAACGAATTGGATCTGTTTGGCCATCACAAAATGCATTCGCCAACCTTAGGCAACCTGCACACTGATGCGGAATACGGGCATATAACTTATGAAACTTCCAACCAATTGGAAAATTTGAATGCTTTTCAATCCGATTGAGGTTATGATTTGTGAATTGTTATTTCTGCAAAACTCAGTTATTATTACCAATGTTTTGTATTCATTGAAATGGATCGTGTTTGTATGTTGTGTGGTCAGTCACAGGATGTCGATTTTTTGCCGAACCAATGCAGGTGAGTGAAATTGCTAATATCACACATTTTAAAAGTTTATGGAATCAATAAGTGGGACTTTTTCTCCGATAATTTCAAACCCTTGGTTTATGCAACGCTCCCAAGAACTAAGCGAACTGATAACTAAGGATTCAACACTAGCAAATCAATGAGCGCGTTTATGGAACCCCTAGTACAAGAACCATGACTAGAAAGTTGCCCAACTTTTAACTAAGAACCAAAGTTCTAAGTTAAAAGCTGGGCAACTTTCTAGTCATGGTTCTTAGTTCTTGTACTAGGGGTTCCATAAACGCGCTCATTGATTTGCTAGTGTTGAATCCTTAGTTATTAGTTCGCTTAGTTCTTGGGAACGTTGCATAAACCAAGCATAAATTCTAAGGATTTTGTTTGCACTTCAAATGAATTAACGACAGAGCTTAGAATGTGTTGACGCATAATATATTCCATTTTCGAAGTACTGTTCTGGAGTTCAAATCGAAGCCTGGTCCTAAAAGTTTCGGTTGTGATATATAGTTTGATTTTTGGGTAAATTTATAGTCTCCAACGATTTTCACAATTTTGGGTTACCTACTTGCACAATCTCTCACTGAGCACAAACTTTGTGCTCCCAATTACTTCAGGAGATACGATGACCTTTCCTATGCCAATAAAGGTTTTTTTTTAACTCAAATTTAACGTTCAAAGTCATAGGATTCTGGACACCAATACGATGTGTCTTCCAACTTATGGAGGTTATGAATACAAACATAACTTAAAGGTACGAAAATACCGTGTGAAAAATGATCGAAATATTAGCCCCAAAAAAGCAACCCATATTGATTATATTCTATTAAAGTCTGAAAACGAAATTGATATTCAAAATGAACAGTTGAGTTATCCGTTGTTGGGAAATATATGCACTCATTGAAGTTCAAAAGAAAAATTCTCACAGTTCAATGTATAAACCAAAAAATATTATATTTGCAATTGCTGAATGGATCAACATTTCATGTAATAATGCTTATAAGTTCCTCAATTAATTATCAAAATTTCACAATACCCTTTCAAGAGGTATACTAAATAAACAAGATTCATTGATTGTAGGAGGAAAATTTACTTTATGACTATCCACGACTGCGTGTCACCATGATTTCCAAGTGGAAAATAATGAATTAGCATTCATAGCACTTTCTCAGAAATTTTAAATTATATTCCTTAGTAGTTTGAGAGAGTTGAATTTAAGTGACCGTTCGTAAGTTGGAAAATCTAGCGAGCAACATGATACAAGGATAAAAGTGAAAAAAATATATGAAAGAGGGGAGCGAATAGTCTTAATGAAAAAAATAAATAAACAATTGGTTTCCTCTGAACACAAGGGTTTGGAGAATGTTTGGTTTTTATTTTCATCTTAAAAAATTATTTTCATGGCACTGCCTTTGTAATCAATTGATTTTCGGGCATTCAATTTAATTCCCAAACTAAAAATGATAATGACACATATTAAATATAGGTATAGACAACATATTTTTCACCAAAAATATTTATTGACGATTTTTTCAAACCATTTTTTCTCTTTATTCCCAAACAACACACACTACTTATATTTTATTGAACCTATTTAAATAGTGTTTTATTATTAATATTTCCAGTTGGGAGCCACTCCAAGACAACCATTGGATTCCAGAACCAGTTTCAGAAAAGGCTGGCATGAGCAAACCAAACCAAATTCTTGAACACTCAAGGCAATACTTCATATGTCATGTGAAGAATTCCACAAAGACCTTTTCGAAATGTTGATGGGTTGTTATTCAGTCAGAATGAATGATTTTGCTCAGAAGCTTTGCAGGCTATGCTAGAGAGAGACAGAGATGTGGCAAAGCTTTTTATTCGAAAAATGAGCTACGTCTGAAAAAAAAAATACCCAACCTTTGGACATATATTTTTGGGAAAAATCAATATAATGAGATGTAAAATATAATAATTTTTTATTGAACCCAAGAAACATTAATAATCTTAATCTTTTACATATATAATACAACTGAAATAAATATTTCAATGTGATTTGTATCAGAATTCAATAGTAATGATGAAAGGGTAATGCATCAAGGTTATTTAAATTTATTTTGAATTACTTTCACCCAAGATCATATTTAAAATGTTGGGAAAATCTGTAGAGAGCCCGAACCTCTTGCAATTCAACAGGAGGGGCTTCCATTTCATTTCCAATGCATTTTAATATCATATTTTATTATTATATATTATAGATAATTTTTGGAGTTTTTCAGAAAACCTGTAAAAATGTATTTCAATATTAATTACAACTTTTTGCTGAAATTTGACATTGAATATTTAATTGGACAAAACGACAGTTTCCTTTGGCGGATTGTATCCAAAACATGATAATCCCTTATCCCTATGGATAATATATATTTGAAATAAAAATGATTATTTAAAAAAGGGGAACTTCACATCTTTTTTTTTTAGTGATATCTCAAAGTTAATAAGAAGTAATTGAGGAATTGTGCTTCTCGTTTCATTGTAATTCAATAACAGAGTCATTAAAAATTCTGAATTACAAATTTAGATTATATTCAACTTTGCATTAATTCAAAAAGCCCTATTTAGCAGATCAGTGTGAAGTTAGCGGCCTTTTTCTGGCAGCCGTTTTTATCTGGCGGCCAAATGATCAGTGACGTCAGGGTGATTCAAAATTCCTTCGAATTTTCAACCAAATCGAATGGCTGAAGACTTGGAATTGCAATGGGAATTCAATTTAACAGAAAATGGTCGAACACAACACAAATGAAAAACTTAAGAATTATATACTAAGATATATTTGATATGTTTTTAGATAAAAATTCAAAATGCACCCTCAAATATGTTTAGCCAAGTGAATATTTGGAATATGTACTACTGAAAGGCTATATATAATGTTTCTTGACATGTTTTTTGGGTAACCTTCCACAGTCTGAAAATAAAATCAGGAAAATCAGTTGAAAAAGCGAAAAGACTGCAAGAAAAAATCCAAATTATTCAAACAATTAAAGGAGATTTAGAAGATTTTGAGAACGGGGGCAGATATAGTCCCCGAAACGTCAATCAAAAACTATATAAAGAAGTATCTTTTGAATTTTTACTATTTTTATAGGCATATTAAGGGAATGAAAAGTTACTGACAAATCGAATCATTTTTTCTATTGGAAATATAATTTGGTGAACGCAGTAACTTATCGGGGTGAACTAATTAGTTTGCCCTTTCTACACTTGTATAGATTTTCCTGATTATATTTTCATTTTCAGACTGTGGAAGGTTACCCAAAAAACATGTCAAGAAACGTTGTTCCTCCACAAAAAACCACATTCATTCAATGCTATATTAATGATTTACCAAGACATGATTGATTTGCAGGCCGGCAAAGAGATAGGTAGTTTATACTTGTCGATATTTAAAAAAAACAAAAGCCACCTTCAAAAATGTTTAGCTAAGTTCATTTTTGATATATGTATTACTGGAAGGCTATATAATAATATACCAAGAGATGACGGATTTGCAGGCCGCCAAAGCGGTAGTTTATACTTGTTTTTCGAAAAAAAATGTAGACCCACCATCAAAAATGTTTAGCCAAGTACAGTTTTGGTATATGTGTTACTGGAAGGCTATATAATGATATCGATAGATAGATGTTTATTAACTACGGTATATAAGGATACATTAGTAGCAAGTCAGTAGTACAGAGTAATAATAAAAACAGCAGTTCTGCGCAAAGATCCTTTAGAACATTAGAAATAAAAAGAAAAATATATATATATATAAATAGTTAATGTACAACATTGAGTAAAATACACAAACACGTACATACATACAGACTTAATAATAGGTACATATTAGAAATGTTATAGAAATTCAAGCACTGAGGTTAAGGCAACATATTCCTCTGTACTATAAAAACATTTTTTAATTAAATATTCCATGATTTGTTTTTTGAACATTGGCAAGGGTTGATTTCTGGTAGTGAACGGTAAGATATTGTAAAGGTTGACATCGAGTGAGTTCTTTGAGGATTTCTGTAAATTAAACCGGTAAGGTCTCAATAGGTTAGCCCCACGGGTGTTATACTCGTGAAAATGGGAGTTGGTCGGAAAACCATCTTTATGTTTATGTATTTCCAAGAGAGTATGGTATATGAAAATAGATGGTAATGGCATGATGCCCAAATTTATGAAGAGGGGCCTACATGAATCTCGGTAACCTGCATTCAAAATTGTTCTAATTGCGCGTTTTTGGAGCGTGAAAACTTTTGTAGCATTGGAGGAGTTGCCCCAGAGCAGAGTTCCATAGCTAGCATGGGAATGAAAAAATGCATAGTACGCCGAGAAAAGCGTTTCCAAGCTTACAAAGTTTCTCAATTGCCTGAGTAAGAAAATATATTTTGAGAGTTTCTGATTCAGTGCTTCTACGTGAGGTGCCCAATTCAAACTGTCATCAAGTGTAATTCCCAATAAGTTGACGGTTTTTCCCACTGAGATGTTATGATTAGTTGAAAATATGATTTGTTGGGTTTTTCCTTTATTGAGTTTCAGTAGATTGGAGTTAAACCACAATTCAGCTTGTTTTTCGGCATGTGACATGGAGGCAAGCAGAGTCTGACAGTTCTTGTCAGAGCATAAAATAGATGTGTCATCGGCATAGATGACATATTTGTAGGGTTGTAGTTCATAGAAGAGATCATTGATATAGACAATAAACAGAAGAGGCCCCAGAACGGATCCTTGGGGAACACCAAATTCAATTGGCTGTAGATCAGATGTTCTGTTATTGCCCAGATCAACAAGCTGTTTTCTGTTCGTCAGATAGGATGAAAAGAGTGAGAGTGCCAGACCTCTAACTCCATATTCTTCAGTTTATGTGACATATTAATATGAGAGACACAGTCGAACGCTTTACTCAAGTCAAACAGTGTTGCAGAGCTGTGATGACCCTTTTCAAATCCGTCGACTATGTCCCTCACAACTCGTGCTACCGCTTGAACAGTGGAGCATGATTTTCGGAAACCGTATTGGTCCGAGTTGAGAAGATTGTTCTCCTCAAAATAAAGTTCAAGCCGTTTTTTGAGAATAATTTCGAAAATTTCACCAAAAATGGGAACGATAGAAATGGGTCGATAGTTTTCAGCTTGATTTTGGTCACCTTTTTCAAAAACAGGGATGACTTTGCTGATTTTAAATTCATCAGGAAAAGATCCTTCGCTGATACAAGTATTGAAGATAGACGTCAGTGGATCAACCAAATATGAACAGGTTTCTTTTATGATTTTGCTGTTTAGATTGTATACATCAAGGCAATAGGAGTTTTTCAGCTCATGTATAGCATTAAAAACTTCGGATGGAGTGATGGGTTCAAGAAAAAAAGACCCGGGTGAGGTAGGTTTGAGTTTATTGTCCAGTGATTTTAAAGAAAGGGTATTAGCATTGAGTGGGAGTTGACTTATTATGGTTTCGGCAATGGTGGTAAAGTATGAGTTGAATTGATGTGGAGAGATCGCGTCGGATTTTACATGAGATGCTGGTTTACTTTTTCCAAAATTGATCAGCCGCCAGCTATCTCTAATTTTATTATCAGATTGGTTGATAAAATTATCGCATGATTTTTTTTAGATTCGATAATTGCCTTTTGATATTTATTGTTGATCACTTTGAAAGCTTGCTCATGAACGGGATCATTTGTTGCATCGTAAATTATCTTTACCGCACGTACCGTATCCCTTAATTTTCTCAGATCGTCATTGAACCACCTGAGAGGGTATTTGAGTGCAAATTCAGAGGATATTTTTTTGAGAGGAAAATGTTCCTCTACTAGACGACAGTATAGGTTTAGGAGGAAATCCACCTTGTTTTTCGAGGAGTTTGACGAGTAGAATGTGTTCCAGTTAACTGTATATAACGAGGCTCGGAAGGCGAGTATTCCCTGGCTGGTTATTTGCCTCCTGAAATACGGGGCACTTTTTTGTCTCTCGAAATTTCTGGGCGTATCTGGGCGTAGTGGTCGGAAAGACAGGGATCGATTACGCCAGTCTGATAGCACGATTCATCTTAATTTGTTAAAATATTGTCAATGCAGCTGCTAGAGCCATTTACAATCCTAGTAAACTCAGCAATAGTTGGATGTAGGCCAAAGGAGTTTATTAGGCGGATCAAATTACTAAGATCAGTGGATGTTCTCAGGAAATTGATATTGAAATCACCCAGTAGAATTATTTTTACAAATTTTTTCGAGATAGAGATCAGAAGTTCTTCTAATTTGTGAAAAAAATGGTACAGTCATTTATGCAAGCTGATCTATATATTGTGATAACGGCAATTTTAGAAGTGCTGAGTTCAATGCCACACACTTCGATGTCACGCTCAATACAATAATCCCCTAAGTGAAGAGGTTTGAATTCAATGTTATCACGTACAAATATAGCTACACCACCGTGTTTATGGTTGGCTCTTCTGAAATATGTTGCCAAATTATAGTCAGGAATATTACAGAATTGTAGACAATCCTCATTTAACCAGTGCTCGGAAAAACAAAGAACACTAGATTTATTATTACAGTCTCGAAACATAGAAAGTTTGTCCAGTTTGTTCGAAAGTTTACGTACATTTAAATGAAAAATACTCACTTCGTCAGAATTAATTTATTTACAGATCTTACTGCTGCCCCTATGATGTTTCGGGTGGTACTCTTCTTTTGAGAAAAAACCGTCTAACATGAGCACCCATGGGCCAGACAAATTCATCCCAGGCTTTTTCGAGGTTGCATTGGTTTATGCATACCGTGAAGGACGAGTAGAGCTGTGGAAACATTGAATTAATTTTTTCGATTTTAGCTTCGGGAAAAGAGCACTTTATATCACGAAGAAGTTCTTCAGTTGTTGTCGAAGGTGTCAGTTTATAGACATGCAGCAAGCAAGTTTTGTTGATTCCTGCTGTCAAACAGTTCGGCGATTTTCCTACAATAGGTTTATTAGTGCCACGATATGATTTTCTTCCTTTGGGAAAGGGATTACTCCGTTGAGCAGGGCCATGGTTCAATTCAATGAATTTTTGACATTCGAGGTTGGACTCGACTTCATGCAATGCAGAAGAAACCTGATCGCGAGTTATGAACTGTGTTTCTTCTGTAGCTGTAGCTTTGACAGAATTAGCTTTAGTAGTTTTCATCTTTTTCTTACTATGGGACACGTGTTTCCATTCATCGGCACCGATGTCAGGATTTACATGAGTTGGTGCTGCATACCAAGAGATGATTGATTTGCAGGTCCTCGAAGGGGTAGTTTATACTTGTATTTCGAAAAAATCTAAACCCACCATAATTTTATTTTGCCAAGTCAATATTTGGTATACGTGTTACTGAAAGGCTATATAATGATATACCAAGAGATGATTAATTTGCAGGCCATCGAAGGAGTAGTTTATATTTGTGCATCGAAAAAAATCATAACCCACCCTCAAAAATGTTTAGCCAGGTTCATCAATCATCCATTGCTATATCTTTATATAACATAATATCTATATCTTATATAACATAATATCAAGTTTTCCATTTGTTTTCGACATTTTCTGTTAAATTGAATTTCCATTGCAATTTCAAATCATCAGCCATTTTATCTTCTTTCCACTTCTGATTAAACTGTATCTGCAAGGTTCAATTTCCTTGATCTGTAAAGAAAAATAAAATGAGTTTGCAAGAATGATCTTACTACCCAAATTCTTAAAAATAATATAAAACATGTAGAGTTAAAAACAGAATACGTTACATAACATCAAACAAATACGATTCAAATCAGACATCACAGCATTGTCTAAACATGAAAAGGAAAATCAACGTAAATTCGATTTTGACAAGGTTGAAATTTTGACAAAAGAAAAAAATTGTAATGAAAATAAACTGATCTTTACATTTTGACACGAAAAAGTCTTGCATAAATTATAACAATAGAGCCCACATACTACAACTAAATATGTCAAACACTCCAATGTATTTAAAAAACGATAACAGATAAAAACAAACTCGATACAAGCAATCTCAGATATTCAATAATGTTCATTCCAATTGTGAAATATGAACACGAATTGATTTGTTTGAAACTATGAACAGGATGTTCATGAAATCAGATGTGGAATCATCTGCGACTGAAAGATAAACTTTAGTCACTATCTTCCATCGTTCAAGATAACCTCTTGTGGGGTATTCATGTTGAAAAGGGAAACATTCTCAATTGAATAGAAGAAAGATTTTTCTATGAATTGAAAAATCCACGATAAAAATGTTTTTTTTTTTAATGTCCAACAGAAAACAACTACTATCCCGGCTAAAGCCACGCTGGACATTGAACTTCATCGTATATATATTCTGAAAGGACCCTAACTCAATAGAAAAAATCTAAAATTGAAAATTTGCATTTTTATTCAGATAGTTATTTGATTTTCTATTCCAGTCTTAATTAAGAACTCATTGAGTTAGGGTCCTTTCAGAATATCTATCAGATGGAGTTCAATGTCCAGCGTGGCTTTAGCCGGGGAAGTTGTTGTTTTATGTTAGACATTCACAAAAAATAACTTAATCGTGGATTTTTCACTTTACAGAAGAATCTTCCTATCCAATATTCAATTGAGAATGTTTCCTTTTTCAACATGAACACGAAATATTGAAAGAATAACTATTAAATTATATTGTAAGTTTTGAACGTCTCTTTGAATTTTAATCATATTTGTTTAATGTTATGTAACGTATTGTTTTTAACTTTAGATGTTTTACATTATTTTTAAGAATTTACCTGAAGATGACATAAACAATGTTTGTTGAAATGTCGTATCAAATAAAAAATACATATACTGACTAAGGCCCTTATTTCGAGAAAACAAAGAAAATGAACATGTGGTCAAGAAATTATAAAATATATATATATATATATATATATATATATTTGATTCTGAAAATTTTTTTTCAAGAAAAATTCCAACAATGTACAAAAAAAAATAATAACTTTCATTCAGACAACAAGAAATACCCCAAATTTCATTTCAATTGAAATTTAAGGTTTCACCTGTCAGAGAAGAACATCAAAAACTCATTCAGAGTAAAAACTTTAGAAAATCTATTTTAGGAAAAAATTTACATACATTTCAATCTAACAGTGGATTTCCATAAAGAATTTAATAAATATATACTTTTTATTACATACTCAATGGGACAAAATGTTCAGAGAAGAGATTTTTATAGTAGAAGCTGTAAATGATTATATATCTAGGTGAATCATTATTTTGATGTGATGCAAAGATATTTGGCATATGCAATATGTGTATCAAGTAAGGTGAAGATCGATCAACCGCTAAATATAAAAAAACAATTCTAATAATTATTGAACGTCAACCAGAAATTTAGATATATTTTTTTAATATACCACGTTTATAAAACGGACTAAAAAGACATCTTTATGAGATGATGACAAAGACATATGGCAAATTTCAGGTTTATTTCATTTAGTTTAAAATCGATTGCTCTTTACTATTATTATTATTATTACAGACAAACAGACAGACATGTAAGCGAGTTGATATTGCATTGTCATCCAGTTTTGAGCTATGTTTGAAGATCAAGTATCTCATCGGGAAGTTAGTTTAAAATGGATTGCTATTATTATTACAAGATATGTACCGAAAGGAACAGACAACGAAAGCGAGTTAATATAAACATGGTAAAATACATAAAATGAACCCTTTAATTTGCTTGTTTTCAATTTCAGGGAAATGTATGTGTCATACTATTTTCTGTATTCTAACGATGTTTAGTAGGTTATTTATTAATTTATTTGTAATTCATTTAGTTGTTACATTGAGTGACTATTTGGAAGGCAGTTAAATTCAGTGCTCATTGACTCATCGATCATTCTGTTGGTGCTATTTAGATATTGTGTAATCCTAACCTCACTTTTTGTTCCGTAAACGTTCTACAGACAAACAAACAGACATACAGACATGAAAGCGACTTAATATTGCATTGTCAACTAGTTCTGAGCTATGTCTGAAGTTTTAAAACTCATCAGGAAGTTAGTTTGAAATCGATTGCAAGATTTGTACCGAACAGACACGAAAGCGAGGTAATATAAATGTGTATGACAATATATACCTCAAATGATCCTGTGTTGTCAAGGACGTATTGGCTTTTCTTCATCCACCAAATGGACAGGACACAGAAATACTGAATTTTCCCTAGATATGCTGAATTTTATTTCATATGCGGAATATGCCTCCTGAAAATTTCAAGAATAATTAATTTCCACACTGTGTCAAGTGAAATATAAAACACAAATGTACCTAGTAAAGTTTCGATGAGAATGATTGGAAAGTTGTTCTTCATTCATACCTTCAACAAATATAAATCAATATTAAATGAAAAATTATTCATGAATCACTTATTTGAATACTAATTTTTGACATCACATATCAATTTTAAATATTATGAGTTTGAATATTATTTGTGTGGGGTAAATTATATTATGCTGAGCATAATATATCAGGCCACCCTGTCATGAAAAAGGTGTATATCAGCTAGAAATGAGAATCCAATGAGAACATGGTTATCCCAAATAAAATATATGAAACTGGATTTCGATTTTTTCCACATTTTTCTCATGGGAATTATAATTTTTCTACGTTCATGCAAAAACCAAAACTTTATTGAACTATATATGGTGGAAAAACTGTTTCTTTATTGCATTAGTGTGATAAAATGTTTATTGCACTCATCTGTCATTCTACTACAGCGTTTTGTGATCATGACAAACATAAACGTTCAAATCGACGCTATTTTCAGTTCATTTTCTGTGATATTGTATTACATTTTAAACAATTGCATATTTCATATTATTTTTAATCATATTTATTCATACTGGATTACGGAATTACTAGAAAATACAATTTATCAAAAATGAGTTAAATTGTTCCTAACATTGGCATTGTTCCTAACTTTCTCAATGCAAATCGATAGTGCTAATTAATTATTGAATATTTTGCTATTAAATTTGAAATAGAGTTCTACAAAGAAGTGCAACTGTATGACTTTGAAAACATTCAGGGTTCATGTTGAGCTTCCGCATAACGTTGAACAAACCACTAGTTTTCCTTTATCTAACCACGAACGATGTACCCAGTATCTCCTTTTCTTTTATATGTTACATAAATTCACAAGGTCCAACAGGTCACCTTCTTCTTAAGAGAGCATTTTCACTTTGCTTCACAAGTAGGTAACTGACGAATGACAAACGTCGGTATCCCTTCTGTGTTTATTGAGCACACCAAGTCTACTCCACGTCTGCACCACGCCAGTCCCTCGCCACCACCACGCACCTGTTCTGTGTGAATTGCACCTAATGGCCTTACAAACATACAAGACAACATACAAATAGCTTGGTCATTTCAAAAGGAACATCTTTACTTCAACTAAACTAAATATGAGTCATATTCATTTCACCTCATATCAACCTGTAGTTATGAGTCTTTTTGATATCTCTTATTGACTTTTTCATTGCTCGTTAGAAACCTTCACTATTGCTATCTTCAAGTGAATACTTTGTTTCACAGTGATGCAAAGTTATCTGTCACAAGAAATAGATGCATTAAATAAGGCATACTAAAGGCAGTTTTTGGATCCAATTTTAAAAAATACAACTCCAATAATTTGTAAATTCCAGGCAGAACCTCCACAATTATGAATTATCATCCATAAGTATACAGAAATAAATTTTTTCCTCATATAATTCTAATGTGCTTGTAGGCTGCGAATGATGTGTGACCCTTTCTGTTTCGCATCAGGTTTCCTTATCTACAGGAATGATCTAGCAGAAATACTAAATTTGCAGTGTTGACTTTTTGAACTTTATTTTCCCTGTTCACAGTATTTTCTCCTAAAAATTAAAAAACATCAAAAAAAATTGTCAAAATCCATTATATTTGAAATCTCATTCCACTTTTCTATCATGAAGTTATGGCATTTCAAAATGTTTCAAGCATATTTATTATTGAATTCGATTTCATCAGATTGATATATGAACATTGAGGGACAGCTAAATGATAGCAGAACTCACAAAAAAGAGAGAGCCTGCAACTTTATACCACACTTTAGCAAAATCTTGTTTGTCACTAAATAGCTTTTCAACAGTAGTGTCCAATTGTATGGAATGTAGAATGAACTTTCCATTACTTACAACTGCAGATGCATTCAATGATATATCAACTCTCAATGTATTCAATGTAAAAAAAGTCCACTCAATAAGATTCAACTTTCCAAATTTTTATAGGCTGTCATTTCTTTCCTAGTGTGCCTTTTTTCTTGAGAAAATATGTTGAAATAGACATTTTAGGAATGGATAATGAAAATCATTTCTCAAAAGTATTGAAATTCCTGTATTAATAGTTTACAAATGCTGCAATCTATATGAGTGGGGAATGGAATGGTCACCAACTATTGACATTCAGACTGAAGATAAGCTTAGGATTTCATAGATATAAAAAATTTCACACGAAGGATTGAAATATTGCCATGTTTTCTCCTGGTATTGTGAACATGCTAATAAAAAATGCACAGGTTGCATCAAAAGGGACTTTTCAACATTGGAATGAAACAACTTGAAACACAATCCATCTAGTATACAATGATACATGATTTTATTTGTTCCTCTGATAAAATGTTTATTGTACTCATCTGTCATTCTACTACAGCGTTTGGTGATCATGACAAACATAATCGTTCAAATCGACGCCATTTTTAGTCCATTTTCCGTGATATTGTATTACATTTTAAACAATTGCATATTTCATATTATTTTCAATCATATTTATTGTATATTGGATTATGGAATTTCTAGAAAATACAATTCATCAAAAATGAGTTAAATTGTTCCTAACATCGGTATTCGTTCCTAACTTTCTCAATGCAAATCGATAGTGCTAATTAATTAATAAATATTTTGCTATTCAATTACGCTTTTTATTTTCCCACACTTAGTGCCACCTAAATAGGATTTTTTTTTATTTTTACATGAACGTAGAAAAAATATTGTATGCAACTCATGCAAAAAGCGTTTATTGCACTCGAAGTGTTGTCCAACTCGGCCTGATGGCCTCATCGGACAACTTCACGTCGAGTGCAATGAACACCTACTTTTTGCACTTGTTGCATCGATAACTATTTGATATCTATAGTCACAAAATAAAGAACATCAAAGGTAGTGCAAGATGTTTTGAATTTCAGAGTGTAACATTAAATGGGAATATTTTTGAAAAACAAGTTTATATTTGAAAGGTTAAGAGATCAACTGTTTTTTGTAATAAAATTCCAACATAACAATTCAATTGATATCTTACCTCTTCTGAAGAAGAAATTTCATCCATTGGTCATATTACGAAAGTACCTAGTGACAATATTTTCCTTGTTTTGGTAAGATTTTTCTGAAAGCAGGTTTCCTTCATCTTAGTGAAATTGAACCCAACTGATATTCCTTTCATTCTGATTTTCAATTGACCCAATGTTTTTATTCCTGCTGTTTGTTGATGTGGATAACAGAATCTCCGAACTCCTGAAATGAATACATGGGTTTTAAAAAATGTAATCAATACAAATAACTAGGTGTGCTAGCCAACTATAAGTAATTTATTTCCAAAAGATGAATAATTTTTCTCAAAAATGAATAAATAACCTACTCAAAATGCTTATATATATATGTTCTCTACTCGCTTTTCATTTTTCTCTTAATCAACTAACCTGAAACTCCTCTGAATTGTTTGGATTTACGGTAAATAGGGTTTTCGTAAACTTAGTTTGGGGATAGCTTCAGGTCTCAATAATCTGATTTAATTCTTTACCACAATATATATCATCCTGCCTAAATAAGTGCACACTGCAGACACAATTTTTGTCACTCAATTGATCTTTGATTTCTTCCTCTCATCGTGCCTCGGAAGAGTGAGCCTGAAAAAATAATGGTATTATATACTATTTTTACTTACATAAAATGTCATTTCAGTTTCACAATATGGAACCAAGCACTTCATTTTGAATAAAAGTATAATTCGAAATGAAAACGGAATTCTCGATTTTCTAACGCCACAATTGAATAAGCCAAACGCCAAGAGCAAACAAGAATCAAATTCTAGGCCGACAGTGTCTTTTTATGCCATTTTCGTCGTAATCTAAGATAAATATAACCTAAAATCTTGGGAGAATACTGATTTGTTGTAACGGCGGCGACACCAAGGAGCGGAAAACCGAAGCCTCGATTCGAAAGGTGGATGTAGTAATAAAGTAAAGAAAACTGAACTGTTTGTCGCTGGTCGCTGTCTGCCCAAATGATTGAAGACAATGGCTGAATTGCGGAATCTAGTTCTTCCACATCTTTGACGATTTCGGAGCGGACTGAACATTGTCCGAATAAATTTCTTAGGAGAGTTGCTCTTTGGTGTTGACATCTACTCAACAATCATTCGAATCAGGTCGCCACATAAGAAATCAAGCAGGCCATATTATGAAAAATCCCTCTTTCTCTCATCTCTAGTGGAAAGTTCTCCGTATTGGACTAGATTATGCAAATAAAAAATAAAATCCCATTGAAATGGTAAATAATTGAAAATATCACAATAAAATGTATAATTGTGTACCAAACTGAATACCCCGTTTCTTTAAAGTAATATAGGTTTATTTTATCAATAACATTCAATCAGTTCATGATTCTTCTATCTTCAAAATGCAGTTCCATTCATTTTATTATGACGAGCTTTGAAGGCAAAAATATGAAAATAGTAATAAGAAAATGTTTTTTGTTGTAGTGACATTGAAATATACCCTGAACTTGACTCATCATAACAAATATCTTATATCTCCATCGGTGGTTATGCAAGGAATCAACTAACATGATGGTTGCTTTTGAATTTTTTGTTTTGAGGATCATACAAAATGATTTCAATACCCTGGTGTGCAGTGTGTTTGAGGTCAGAGAACCATAGATTCATCTCGAGATACTCTCGAAATTTTACCTCAATTATTACGGAAGATACGGCTCTTCTCCAAATATTATTTTTCGTAAAACTCGATTATTCCGTCGGCCCTGGCATGTAGTGTTTATTTCTCAAGTAGAGGTCTGTGGATGACTCATCTCCTGAATCTCCAACGATCTTGTGAAATTCAGGAATCTAATTCAATATTTGAGGAAGATATGGATAAGTTAAGAAGTCGAGAAGTCCACAATACACCTGGAATCAATGAAAAATATTTTCAATTAAATTGATCAAAATCACTGACAAGTGGACCAGTTGAATACTATCTATCATCCGACAGATGACTAGATACGTTTTCACAAAATGATTGTGTTACAGATAACCTGCAAATTTTTGTTTTCCCAGGAGATAAGATATTGAGTTCAGTTTCATGAACCAAAATTAAGATAAATGAATATAAAAGATAATATATTCTGTTTTCCCGTCCAAAGATGATATTTTTCTTGTTCAAAGATATCGAGCAAAAGGACTACTGAAACGCATTACTCAAATTTCACAGATTGACTGCCAACGTTTTGGCGGAATGTCCGCCTTCTTCATGACTACAATAAAAAGTGTGCGTATTTACTAAATCATCAAGGTTCAGACATATAATCTGTATTCCTATATTTTTTAGCAATAGTTTATATGTTGAATATGACTGTAACTTGATGATTTTGTAATTATGCACAGTTTTAATAGAAGTCCTGAAGAAGGCGAAAATTTCGCCATAACGTTTACAGTTAAACTGTGAAATTTTAGTAATGCGTTTGCTCGTGATCTTTGGATAATTAAAATGAAAGATAACTGAATGTAAATCATAAACAAAGATTCCATGATTTTCAAGAATGTTTCAATTGAAATTTCCTTGCCAATTCACCACTTTTTCATGATAGAACCTCTGGCAGTAGGAATGTATTTAGGTAAGGTATATATAAGGCATATCCAAATTGAATCATATCCTCACCTGCACCATTGACAGCCAAGACAAACAGGAAAATTCACTGCGTTTCCAATTAAATTTAGCTGAGAATCAGCAGCCATTGATTCCGCCCCTGAACAAGTGGATTATTGATTCCTTCAGGGATTCATTCAGAAACACACTGAATTCTATAAGAGTAAATGTGCAGGTAACTTCTGAATAGATCAAGTTATATGTTTCAAAAAAATATTGTCAATCATCAATTGTCATGCAACTAGTAGCCAGTCAATGGAAAACGTTTGGAAAATGTATTCGGTGAGCTATATTATCGAGTGTTGAGATGAAAAAAGTGAAATGTGAAATTATACGTAGGTACTGAGGAAAAACAAAACATTAAAATAAATCACACCCCCCTGAAGGTATTTCTGTACAACAAAATCCGAAACTACGAATTTGAATTTCTACAGAGAAAAACACCAAGATCATAACATTGAGATTGAATCTTAGTTTCTTAATTTATTCGGAAACTTTCCGACTTGAATAGATATAAAATAGGAAATGTGATGGTTACATTTCAACAATTTGCTCGCAGAAATATTATTCCAATGTGTAATGTATTTGCAAAAATCACCTTATTTTGAACAGCCTCTTCTTGCATTTGGTGGATGAGTATTCCGTACGTAAGAAAAATACTAGTAATTTTTCGAAGAATCGTCGTGCATTGAATGTGGATAAGAGCAATTATGTACATATCACAATTTTCATCAATTTGTCTGTTATGTGGTATTTATGGAAAAAGCTAGTGTACTATATGCATACACGGCACCCTGAAAAACTTAATTAATTTCTTGAAATCAAGTTAATATAAAAATACAAACATGTAAGATCAACGTCCGGTTAAGATCAACCATTCCAAAACAAGTTATATTCAGTGGTTTCGCTGTCATAGATAACAATATCAATAGACATCTTGCAGAGAAGATTATGGAATCTCTCCGACTGAAAATATCAAAGGAGATTGGGTATGCATATGGAAATGAATTTCGAATATAATTCATATACAAGGATAATATGAGAAATTTGCTGATGTTGACAAAAAATCATTTTTGAGGTTTTTGAACACAAACGCGAAAATCGAAGCCCATACGTATCACAGCTGCCCTTTTGATATTATATTCAGCGTTAGAATTTCAAAGTAACTGAGTCTTGTCATGAGTTTTAATTTTTTTTTGCACATCTACCATCTTTCTTCTTTTTGCCAAGCCCACAGGTCTCTACTTTGACTGTTTTGGCTTTCGTGTGTGTCGGAGAGATATCCTGAAGCTTCTTGAGAATTATCTGTAGGATTGGGGATGGCGAGAGTCAGTTATGATTAGCTAACAACTTTATTGCATATCGCTGTAATAGTACCAAACCTAATTAACCACCAAGTTCTCATGGCAAAGTATATTCTCTAGACCGGCTATTATACAATATTCCAGTTGCTCTTCGAAATTTGTTTTTCTTCTACGTTTTGCGGATCACCAATGTTATCATCAACTCTTTGCTAATAATTCGAAAACTTCATAATCTGCGTAGTATTTTATTGTTTACATTATTCCAAACGCTACCACAGTAATAAAAATTAACCAAGGTGATGAATCTCATAATGGTTATCAAGTATCCAACAATAACGTGGATGTTGTATGAGCACCATATGAATTGTGACCAGAGGCGAGCTGAATATGAAATTGAGATCTTTTTCTGAAATGACTTTTCTCTGAAAACTCATTGGAGGTATCTATACCGGACAGAATAATGCAGAAACCAACTCATTCTATAAGAGTGTTTTCTGAAAACCCAAAGACTTGCTTCAGCTATTCACTGAGCAACTATACCGCTGCTTTTCAGGAAGAGATCTATACAATCCTTCAAATTTCTGGGGAAAATAATAGGAAAGCCCTAGAAGAGGAGGATATCCATATTCTATCATGGCTCTGAAGGCATTGAGAAGCCATGACGTGACGTCTGGTATGGACATGCAAAGGAGAACTAGGAACATTAGCGAGACAGAACTGGACATGCGCCAGTAAAAGAGCGCTTCAACGAACTGTATAATGGCGACCTATCCTACAGAGTATGCGGCAAGCAACCAGAAACATTGTGACACATTGTCTGACCACGTTAATCAGAACAATACAGTACATACTCAGTAAAGGACTTGGAATTGTTTTTTATTTTCGAATTATCAACCACTTCAATTCGTAACGAAATGAAAGTATAGTATATATATATATATATATATATATATATATATATATATATATATATATATATATATATTGTTAAATAGTACTTTGGTCAGCCCGCTATGTAGACAGGGCGCTGGTCCACCCGACTTTTCCAGTTCATGCAGGTGTGTATACTCTCTTTCACTAATATCTTAAGCATCATATTATGCTAGGCAAATATGGAGGGATAAGAAAAAACATCATATATTAATTTTATATGTGGATAATACCTTCGTTAGCCCGATATTCGTTAACACGTTGGTTAGCCCGTGTTTTCGTATAGGTTCATGTAGAACGGCACTTGGTCAGCCCAGCGCGATTGCCGCTTTTCTCCATTTGTTTCTGTTCCTATTCCTCATTTACGTACAGATCAAGATTGTGCGTATTGAGTTTTAGTTGTGAATCATGTCCAGCAGGAGCTAAAAAATTGTGTTTTTGGCGCAACAATATTCCAGAGAAAGAAAACAAGTGAGTATTATGAACAACAATGATTAACTTAGCCATTTTATGATTTTGATATAATCATACCACCAATAAATGAATAAATGGTTTCGGGAAGAACAGGCGTTATCGTAAATTTGAAGAAATGTTTTCTCTCTGACAAGAAATAGAA
This sequence comes from Gonioctena quinquepunctata, assembly GCA_018342105.1. Taxonomy (NCBI): domain Eukaryota; kingdom Metazoa; phylum Arthropoda; class Insecta; order Coleoptera; family Chrysomelidae; genus Gonioctena; species Gonioctena quinquepunctata. Next base: position 63,263 of record JAFIRS010001856.1, on the reverse strand, counting down.
ATGCGTTAAACGAATTGGAAAGACTAAGACCTATAGACTGAAAAGCAGAAAATAATACGTTTAAAAAATATTATTTTGAAAAGCACGCTTTCATTTACACGTGCACCATGAAGTACAAGAAAAATTGTTTGCACCCAATTGTGATCCAGAATTTTTACGACTAAATAAAAGTATGAGGCTCTAATCACAATCAATTTCTTCACACAATTTACACACACATATCAAGTGTATTTATCCCTTGTACATAAAGTGGGTCTAAATGTTAGAAAGTGAATGTAAAATAATATGAAGGAAAAAGGTTAAAAAAATTTAAAACGAGAAAAACGAAATTAACATATATTGTATGGAAATTAATTATGATGAGCGCTCCACCCTTTTATTTTTGATCGTAAAAATGTTTGACCAAATTTGGGTGCAAAAAAAACTTTGTACTTTTCAGTGCACATGCAAATAAAAAGTGCTTTGAATTATTTAACCGACTTCAAAAAAGGGAGGTTCTGTGTTTCACTAGTTAACCGACTCCATATATATAATATATAATAATAATAATCTTTATTCAATGATAATAAATAAATACAAAGGGGGTATGTTACACAATGAATGAAGTGAATAAAGCTGTTGGGCGATAAGTGCTGTTGCACTTGTTTCGCAAAAAGTTGTAGTTATGCTATATAAAATATGATTGATAATAAGAAATACACATAATAAAGGAATGAAAAAGTTAAATATAGTATATAAAATAAAGTTAGTTATGCTATATAAAATATTAAATGTGGTTGATAATAACAAATAAGTACACATATTAAACAATTTAAAGTTAGACATATAATAATGTATGCTATATAAGGTTTTGCTATTTGCATTACCACTTTGTGGAAATGGATTCTTACAGTCTAATATTATGGTATTCAGGGATAATGTTGTAATTTAGTTTCTAAGTATTAATCAGTGAGGAAATTAGTAACCCATTCTGTAGGAGTTTTTCCGTGTATTCGGTTTTTCTCGAGGTGGTTCTTCTGTATTCTTGGTCGTTGCGCCTGTTTCTGGTGTTCCTTGGATGTTTGTAGCTTTTTTTTATGTTCTGGTTCCCACGAAAAGGGATATCCTGTAATGTTCAGAGAACATCGTGGAAACCAAGGGAAAGAAGGTAGGAGTTGGTGTTCTTCTTAAATTTCTGAAGGTTGTATGCCTCGGGGAACACCTCCCTAGGCAATGAGTTCCAAAGCCTCGCTGTTCGTTGGATGAACGAGTCTTTGGAAAGTGATGTTCTGCAGGTCTCCAAAGTGACCACGAAGGGGTGTGATGACTGAACTTGACGGGTTAATCTCGAAGAGACTGCCAAAGCAGGAACGATTGTTGATATTTCAGAAGAGCATCGCCCATGAAAATATCTATAAAATAGAGACAAATCGCCAACTTTTCTACGGTGTTCCAGACAAGTGAGCGAGTTTGTAAGCGAGGCATCACCGACGAGACGAATTGCCCTTTTTTGGACAGAATCCAATAGCCTCAGGATATGTTTAGGTGCCGCACTCCAAATATGGGAACAGTATTCCAGGACAGGTCGGATCTGTGCCTTATAGTTCGTAAGCAGCTGACTGGGGGTGAAATAGCTCTTGGCACGAAACAAAAAGCCAAGTTTTTGGGATGCACTTTTGGCAATGGACCTCACGTGATTTTCCCAGGAAAGGTTATTGCTGATAGTAATAATACCAAGCATCGATTGGATGATTTCATGGTATGGTTACTCCTGACAAAGTTATGTTAGGCACAGTGAGATCGGCTTTTCTAGAGAAAAGACATGCTTGTGTTTTGTTTGCATTGAATTCTACTAAGTTATTAGATCCCCATTCGAGAATTGTTGCTAAGTCCATATTTATATTATTAACATTTCTTCTTCGTTCATTTCTGGTTTCACGGGCTGATATAGGGGCCCTGGAAGAGAAAGCGGTATGGAGGGTACTATCATCGGCAAAGCTGTGTACTGGACATGAAGTTGCTCTCAACAGGTCGTTGATGTGAAGTAGAAATAGTGTTGGTGCGAGAATAGATCCTTGCGGAACACCAGCATGTATGAGTAGAGTGTCAGATGAAACTCCATCGACCACTACATGGAGAGACCTGTTTGAGAAAAAACTAGCAACCAGAGAACACAGCTGAGGGGGCAAGCCATAAGACGGAAGCTTGGCGAGGAGTCCCTGGTGCCAAACTCGATCGAACGCCTTGGAGATATCTAATGCCACAGCTAAAGTTTCTCCATACTTTTCAATAGATAGCTGCCATATATGTGAGACGTAAGCGAGCAGGTCACCAGTTGATCTCTGATGGCGGAAGCCATATTGCCTATCGTTGACAATTCCTGAGTCTTCCAGATATTTCATGAGCTCGATGTTGATGGCTTTTTCCATGACTTTTGAAATAATAGATAGCAGTGCGATAGGTCTGGTCTGTAGTTGCTAGATAGGGCCTTTTTGCCTTTTTTAGGGACTGGCTGTACTCTTGCAATTTTCCAATTGGATGGAAATACCCCCAAATTGTAAGAGTGGTTGAACAACTTGCAAAGAACAGGTGTTAGTTCGGGGGCACATTTCTTGAGAACAATCGGCGGAATTCCGTCAGATCCACAGGCTTTGTTGGTGTTGAGACCCAGCAAAATCTTTCTGATAGTACGTTGGCGAATGGTAATCTCGGGCATGTGACTGTCAATAGGTGTAATGTTCGGGGGTTGTTTTCCCGATGAATCCAGAGTGGAATTTCCAGCAAATAGGTGCGCAAAGATATTGGCTTTTTCCTGGGCAGTCGTTGCTAGTGTCCCATCTTCTTTGGTTAGAGGAGGAAATGAGCTGGAAGTGAAGTTTCTTCCCACAGCTTTGGCGAAAGACCAAAATGAACGGGATCCGTTAGGACATTCAACAAGTTTTGATCTTATTATGGCATTGTGGGCGTCTTTTGCGCATTCTATTGTCTCTTTGCATATGCCTCTAGCCTCGACATATGCTGCTTTGGTCTCAGGGCCCGGATTTTTTAGCCATCGATGGTATGCTGCCTGTTTGGAAGCCACAGCTCTAGAGCAGTTTCTGTTAAACCAGGTCTTATCGGATGATGTTCTTCTTTCGGTATTCGGTATGTAAGTTTGCATCCCCAATATGATGATTTCAGAAATTTCTCAGCACATCGTGTTGGATCAACTGAAGAGAAACAAACTCTCTTCCATGGAAACGCTGAGAAAAACATACGAAGACCTTCCCAGTCGGCCGAATTGTTATGCCACATGAGACGAGGTGGTATTGTGCAGCTCGATGGTAAATGGAAAGAGCATGTTGTGGAGATGAGGGTGTGATCAGAGTTTCCAAGTGGGGCACAAACTTCTATTCTATACGGGTCAGGATTGGTGGTGAGGAAAAGATCTAGTGTATTGGCAGACTGGTTGTTGACATCAGGGATGCGGGTTGGTAGCTCGACCAGTTGTTCTACTCCATGAGTGATGGCGAAGGCCTCGGCTTGACGACCTGCATCATCTGTTTTGTTAGAGAATTTGAGCCAGGCAGCGTTATGTACATTAAAGTCTCCCATGATTATGGTTTCAGCTGTTGGATGGTTCTCCTGAATGTAGTCCAGTTTGAGTGATAAGAACTCAAAGAGGTCGTTATATGAAGGTTCATTAGGTGATAGGTGAAGGCAGCAGAGAAACTTAGTCAGTTTGGTATCAGATAGCTTGAACCACATCACATCAAAGTCTTTCGGTTCCAAACTCTCTTCATGCTGGCATGAAAGGTTAGCCTTAGCGTAAAAGCAGACTCCACCTTTGAACCTGAATCGAGAATGGAGTTCGTAACCAGGACAAAGCATATGGACCTTGTTGGTGGACGAGTTTACTTGTGTTTCTGTTAGAGCCAGAATATCCGGTTTTTTCGTCTGTAGGTGATGGTGGACGTCATTGATGTTCTTGTTGAGTCCGCGGATGTTGCAAAAATTAATTTTTAATGTTGAGTCCCCTCGAGTACCTCTCGCCCGGAAATCCGAATGGATTTTGCTTCCGGAGTGTTTTACTCTAGGAGACTTCATCATTATTACTGTTTGGATGTACCTGAAAATAAAGGAGGAATTGGGAAAAAGGAAAGAGGGAGACCGGAAAGTATCGACCGAACACTGAAACATGGAATGATCCATTTCACAGCACACAAAGTCGATATGGTGGTATTTCACCGGGCGATGAGACCATCTTCCACCTAAGGTTATCCTTTTAGTCGCCTCTTACGACAGGCAGGATTTACCATGGGGCTATTCTAAAGCCGACCCCATACAGCTTCTTTTAATGTGGTGTCAGCTTTATCGTTCATTTGAGTTGAGGGTAGTTGAATGGAATTATTTTCTTCTGGTGGCTTTTCTATAGTGTTCTTTCGTTTGCAAATTGGTGTGCCTGGTTCGCTATGTGACTCTGGCTTGAGGTCGAGTTCGCTTATATCCTCCATGTCCTCAAGATCAGAGGGTGTAAATATTTGGTTATTCAGGTGAAGTTAATTGTTTCTTATGTGGCAGCTATTGTTCTTGTCTTGTTTCGCTATGTATAAGTGCTTCCTCAGGATTTTGTTTTCCGTCCTTTATATCTGAGTAAGATCGTCCGTTATACTTATTGGAGTTCCTTTCAGATTTTAAGTGTTCCTAAGAATTGAATTTTTTCTATAAGAGGTAAAGTCAACTTTTACTTGACAATTATATGTTTTACCAAGAGGGTATATGTTATTCAGGTCGTTCCCAACCAGTTGAATATTCAAGTATTTTTTCAGTAGTTCAATGATGCTGTCTGGTGTTATGTAACGTTCTTTTCTCTCCAATCCAAAAATTATTATACTGTTCTTCTTTTGATTTCTTCCCAGGAATTCTACTCTTTTCTTCAGTTTTATGGTCTCTTTTTCTGTTTTTCTCCAATTTTTACAGACACTTACAGACACTTTAACTTTCACTGCTTGTACTGCCAATTGTAATTATTCTTTGTTTCCTTTTACGATCTCATTCAGAAGTTGTTTGTTCGAGATCTCTATGCCGGACATTTCTTTCGGTATATTCTATCCGTCTCGGTGGAACAGATGTATTTGGAATGATATGTATTCAAGTAGGTCCTATTTGACTGTTTTTTCTTGTTTATGTTTTCACAACTGTTTCGTTCCACTTATCACCTATTCATTTATCTATTTGACTGTGTTTTTTTCCTTGTTTATGTTTTCTTATTCATGTTTTCACAACTGTTCCTTTTCACTTATCACCTATTCACTAATCTGTTGAGTTTTCACAGGTTTTAACAGTTTTTGTGGTCGGAGCACCGATAGACACGTCATCCACTCGTATGGATGGTTTTACTTTGTGTGTATGTAGGTTATGTACGTTATATTTTTGCGTTCACGATTTTCTCATAAACTATATGACATATTTTAAATATTTTTTCACTAGGGTGATCTACATAATTATGGGAAGGTTTCAGTACATAAAAAGGTAACAGGGTTTTACGTTTGCTTGGCACTGACTTCCCAAATAAAGTGAATAATTGTGTTGTGTTTTTGTGAATTATTTTCAGCTTTTTAGTTATTGTTTCAAAGTGTTTTTCGTTTTTCATTTCTTTATCATATTAATATTCTACCATTCAGTCAAGAGAACAGACTCACCGAGTACTTGGAGTTTGCCTAATCATCCCCATATTTTGATTTCACAATACACAGATACTGACATTTCCAGACATAAAGTCAGTTTATTTGTCAATAATTTTTTATTTCTAGTCACAACCGTTGACCAATTTGCCGCCAACAGTTGGAGAACTCCCAAAAAAAAAAGACAGTTGTCAAAAATGTAGATGGAGTTCTCAATAATTTTGGAAGGATTGTTGAGGTAATTATGTATATTTTCATTGGATAGGTACTCAAATGTGACATAATTTTCTAATTACTTTCAGGAAGAATCTTCCAATGTAGACTACATTGAAAATAACAGACGTTGGACAAAAAAATTGTTGTCCATATGGCTTTGCAGAGGTGACACATTTCCCGAATCTCAGATCGTCATGAAAATTTGTTTCTACACGAATCTTAACGTTCTAAACAAATTTAAGAAATCCATTTTGTCACCTGAGAGCTTACATTTTTTCGAACAAAAAGTATTTTTACCTTTGAAAATCAATTTCCTTGAAAAATAAAATTTCTCAAGACTTTTAATTTTCATGGAATTTTTGGATAAATGTATATCTATATAAATATTCTCCCATTCCCCTAGGTAAATGGGGAAGAAATCGACTATCTGAGTCCATCAGGAATACACCCTGTATGCGATTTCACTTAACAAAGCAAAAATCAAATGATTAATTGCAAACCATTCCACTCGTGAATCTCGTTGAAGTTCATGAATGAGAAAGCAATCAAATATCGAACAAATCCATTCGAACCAAAAATCCTTTCGACCGAGGATAAAAAAAACATTTCTGAAATGCGAATTATCTAGATTCCATAGGATTAATATTATCTTTTTCATCAATACTTTGTAAGAACGTACGAAAGAAGTAGTAACGGACATTTCCAGAGCAGAATAGAAGCCGTAAATATCATCCCAATTAAGCCGTCTCAAATCCGCCAATTCTCGAAAGAATGCACCAATAATAAAAAACTCGTATTTTGATGAGAAAATCACAATCTCTGACACCAAATACAAATTTTGAATAGAATCTGATCATAATCATAAAGCTTGTCCACCATCTTGGATCCGCCACCTTGAATTCATGAATTATCACAATAAATCAATCTCTGCTCCATAACCTCCTCACACCAGAGTTTGATAGAATCGGTCCGTATCCGAAAAGCCCCTCGACAAACGTGAATTCATGAATTTTCATAAGAGAATCATAATATTCGACCCCAATACCCCAACATACCAATTTTGAATGAAGTCGGACGAAAATAACAAATATCGTCCGCCACATTGGAGCCACCATCTTGGATTTATGAATTTTGACAAATAAAAAACATAATTTTCGACCCAAAAAACCTCCACATACAAATTTTGAATAGAATTGGACCATAATCACAAAATTCGTCCAACACTTTGAAGCCGCCATTACGATTTTTCTCTAACAAAAATTTCATAATACATTGGCACCGGAATGATGATCACCTGCCAAATATAAAGTAAATCGGACAACCAGAATTCACTTGCAAAAGTTCACATGAAACTACCAATAAGACCAGGCATGTTAAATAAAAGATTGCAACATTTTCTGAGTTCTCTACATTAAGTAAGCAAATGACTGCATCTCCCCACAAACAAATTCAGAAGCTTTCAAAATTGGCTTGAATACTATCTTACAAGCATAAGGTATAGGAAAATAAATAACCTCCTTCGATTCGCGCTGTTGCCAATACTTGGGCTGACCAAGTTCACAATAACATGTTGATGACTTCGAGAATATATATTCTGAGCGGTGTATTTAAATAGCGCCCCCTACAGTTAGCTACAGTGAATTAAGTGAAGTATAAGGGTGATGTAAATGGTACTTTTGGTAGCCCAGCCGAAAATTTGGGATAATCCACGGGGTACCTATATCTATTCAATTTCGATGATAAACAGTGGGATACCTTGGTCAGCCCGAAACTGGGACGACGAACGTCGGATCGGGCCGACCTTCGAGCTGTTTACATATCCTAAGGGCTGCACAACACATATACATATCTATATATATATATATATATATATATATATATATATATATATATATATATATATATATATATATATATATATATAGTTTCGGGCTGACCAAGGTATCCCACTGTTTATCATCGAAATTGAATAGATATAGGTACCCCGTGGATTATCCCAAATTTTCGGCTGGGCTCCAAAATACCATTTACATCACCCTTATACCCCACTTAATTCACTGTAGCTAACTGTAGGGGGCGCTATTTAAATACACCGCTCAGAATATATATTCTCGAAGTCATCAACATGTTATTGTGAACTTGGTCAGCCCAAGTATTGGCAACAGCGCGAATCGAAGGAGGTTATTTATTTTCCTATACCTTATGCTTGTAAGATAGTATTCAAGCCAATTTTGAAAGTTTTTCTGTGATAATTTGTTTGTGGGGAGATGCAGTCATTTGCTTACTTAATGTAGAGAACTCAGAAAATGTTGCAATCTTTTATTTAACATGCCTGGTCTTATTGGTAGTTTCATGTGAACTTTTGCAAGTGAATTCTGGTTGTCCGATTTACTTTATATTTGGCAGGTGATCATCATTCCGGTGCCAATGTATTATGAAATTTTTGTTAGAGAAAAATCAAAGAATTTTGTGATTATGGTCCAATTCTATTCAAAATTTGTATGTGGAGGTTTTTTGGGTCGAAAATTATGTTTTTTATTTGTCAAAATTCATAAATCCAAGATGGTGGCTCCAATGTGGCGGACGATATTTGTTATTTTCGTCCGACTTCATTCAAAATTGGTATGTTGGGGTATTGGGGTCGAATATTATGATTCTCTTATGAAAATTCATGAATTCACGTTTGTCGAGGGGCTTTTCGGATACGGACCGATTCTATCAAACTCTGGTGTGAGGAGGTTATGGGGCGGAGATTGATTTATTGTGAAAAAAGGGGGGTCCAAGGGGAATTTTAAAATTTGAGTTAAATTTATATTATTGTGCATTCTTTCGAGAATTGGCGGATTTGAGACGGCTTAATTGGGACGATATTTACGGCTTCTATTCAGCTCTGGAAATGTCCGTTACTACTTCTTTCGTACGTTCTTACAAAGTATTGATGAAAAAGATAATATTAATCCTATGGAATCTAGATAATTCGCATTTCAGAAATGTTTTTTTTATCCTCGGTCGAAAGGATTTTTGGTTCGAATGGATTTGTTCGATATTTGATTGCTTTCTCATTCATGAACTTCAACGAGATTCACGAGTGGAATGGTTTGCAATTAATCATTTGATTTTTGCTTTGTTAAGTGAAATCGCATACAGGGTGTATTCCTGATGGACTCAGATAGTCGATTTCTTCCCCATTTACCTAGGGGAATGGGAGAATATTTATATAGATATACATTTATCCAAAAATTCCATGAAAATTAAAAGTCTTGAGAAATTTTATTTTTCAAGGAAATTGATTTTCAAAGGTAAAAATACTTTTTGTTCGAAAAAATGTAAGCTTTCAGGTGACAAAATGGATTTCTTAAATTTGTTTAGAACGTTAAGATTCGTGTAGAAACAAATTTTCATGACGATCTGAGATTCGGGAAATGTGTCACCTCTGCAAAGCCATATGCACAACAATTTTTTTGTCCAACGTCTGTTATTTTCAATGTAGTCTACATTGGAAGATTCTTCCTGAAAGTAATTAGAAAATTATGTCTCGTTTGAGTACCTATCCAATGAAAATATACATAATTACCTCAACAATCCTTCCAAAATTATTGAGAACTCCATCTACATTTTTGACAACTGTCTTTTTTTTTGGGAGTTCTCCAACTGTTGGCGGCAAATTGGTCAACGGTTGTGACTAGAAATAAAAAATTATTGACAAATAAACTGACTTTATGTCTGGAAATGTCAGTATCTGTGTATTGTGAAATCAAAATATGGGGATGATTAGGCAAACTCCAAGTACTCGGTGAGTCTGTTCTCTTGACTGAATGGTAGAATATTAATATGATAAAGAAATGAAAAACAAAAACACTTTAAAACAATAACTAAAAAGCTGAAAATAATTCACAAAAACACAACACAACTATTCACTTTATTTGGGAAGTCAGTGCCAAGCAAACGTAAAACCCTGTAATATTTTGCCAATAAAGGTCACCCGAAAAAAAAATATTTAAACAAAACAACCATTTACCAGTAGATATTGTGTGTGTTTTTGTAAATTATTTTTGACTTTTCAGTTATTTTTTTGAAATCGGTTCATTTTTATTTATTTTTTTAACTTCCTAGCGTCCGTTTGTTTTTTAATATCATTGCAAGAGAATGTTACCTTTTTATGTACTGAAACCTTCCCATAATTATGTAGATCACCCTAGTGAAAAAATATTTAAAATATGTCATATAGTTTATGAGAAAATCGTGAACGCAAAAATATAACGTACATAACCTACATACACACAAAGTAAAACCATCCATACGAGTGGATGACGTGTCTATCGGTGCTCCGACCACAAAAACTGTTAAAACCTGTGAAAACTCAACAGATTAGAGAAAAGGTGATAAGTGAAACGGAACAGTTGTGGAAACATAAATAAGAAAACATAAACAAGGAAAAAAACACAGTCAAATAGATAAATGAATAGGTGATAAGTGGAACGAAACAGTTGTGAAAACATAAACAAGAAAAAACAGTCAAATAGGACCTACTTGAATACATATCATTCCAAATATATCTGTTCCACCGAGACGGATAGAATATACCGAAAGAAATGTCCGGCATAGAGATCTCGAACAAACAACTTCTGAATGAGATCGTAAAAGGAAACAAAGAATAATTACAATTGGCAGTACAAGCAGTGAAAGTTAAAGTGTCTGTAAAAATTGGAGAAATAAATCACAGGCTTGTTAAAACAGAAAAAGAGACCATAAAACTGAAGAAAAGAGTAGAATTCCTGGGAAGAAATCAAAAGAAGAACAGTATAATAATTTTTGGATTGGAGAGAAAAGAACGTTACATAACACCAGACAGCATCATTGAACTACTGAAAAAATACTTGAATATTCAACTGGTATATTCTGAGCGGTGTATTTAAATAGCGCCCCCTACAGTTAGCTACAGTGAATTAAGTGGGGTATAAGGGTGATGTAAATGGTACTTTTGGTAGCCCAGCCGAAAATTTGGGATAATCCACGGGGTACCTATATCTATTCAATTTCGATGATAAACAGTGGGATACCTTGGTCAGCCCGAAACTGGGACGACGAACGTCGGATCGGGCCGACCTTCGAGCTGTTTACATATCCTACGGGCTGCACAATGACCATAAACATATATATATATATAATATATATATATATATATATATATATATATAATATATATATATATATATATATATATATATATATATATATATATATATATATATATATATAAATAAATATATATATATATATAAATATATATATATATATATATATATGTATGTATATGTATATATACGGTGTCACACATGAAGTTTGCAACATATGGAAGTTTTTTTAATTAATAGATATAATGAAAATTTTACTTCGCAGTTAGTTTGTGGTTGAAAAATGAGTAAAAAACAGCCTCTTTCCTTCTGTTATGTGCTACTCTAAACCTGTCAAATTTGTAATTTTTTTCGAAAATCCTCAAAAAATCAGTTTTTTGGAAATCTCCAGTTTCCAATTTCAAACTTTTGCTCCACATTTGAACTCTCTACCTGTCACTTCGACTTTATTCCAATTTTTTTAATTTTTCGAATTTTTCGCTCCACCTATTCGAACAAAACATGATTCAAATTTCATAATTTCGATGGATACAAGACTTCAATGTCATATCTTGCCCAGAAAATACCCACGTTGGCCTGTAACCAGAAAAAAAAATGCACCTCCAGAAATTCGTCTTTGTTGTTGTTACAGTTCATGTAGTTTATTCATTTCATTGTGAAACTGATTCGGATTCTCAATGTATGATCATTAATATGTCAGTAATCGAATAAACGAATTTCTTTTCATCCTTATTACGCTCGTATTTCTTTTTTTTACAGATTTCTAACCCGTCAGTTGCAGATGAGAGATATTCTGATGTAGTTCATACCCAACAGTGTGACAGTTGGATGTAAACTGTTACATGTAATTTTCGAGCAAATAATAATTTTTCGCAACGTTTTTTGAATTAATTTGATAAATCTCATATTCTTTATTTTCACCATTAGATGTGTAAAAAACATTAAACCAAAATTACTATAACCAAATTCACAACAAAACAACGTGACATTCATTGATTTATCTCAATAATCTTATAAAGAACCCGAATTCATCATTCAGTATGCCGTCCTTCCTGTTCATCATTCCGTATGCCGTCCTTATAGTCCTTCCATTCACAGACTTTGTGGCATTTTTGATAAATAGGAAATATATATACAACACTCCCGAATGGTATTCTCTAAATGTTCTTTGTTTGCAAATGTCTGTGCTTATACTCTCTTTGTTTCAGAGAACCCCATAAAAAAATCCATTGGAGATAAGTCCGGTGATCTTGGTGGCCAATAATCTTCCCAATCTCGTCCTATCACTTTGCCCCTAAACATCTGACTGAGACACTGTTTCACTTCTACCGTTTGGTGGATCGGTGCCCCGTCAAGCTGATACCACAAATTTCGTCTAACACTTAGAGGCAGATTATCCAAAACTTCAGACAATTGATTCATCATGAAATTTCTGTACATATCTGCGTTGGAATTTTGTCTGAAAAAATATGGTCCAATTATTTGGTTGTGTAATAAACCACACCACATTTGTCTTCAATGAATATTGGTCACGGCATTCTATTACAAAATTTGGATTATTGTTGGACCACCAGCGGCAATTTTGGTAACAAACGACGTGAAAGTTGCCTCGTCTGTCCATAAAATCCTGTAGGGAAATGTGATATAATTTTTTCTCTCACCTTGGAACCAAAATGAAAATCCTACTCGAATATCGAAACCTCTTTCTTTAAGAGTGTGTATGAACTTTGGCTTTCAGGGATGGAAATTATTTTTGTGCAAAATGCTTCTCACAGTTTCTCTGCCAACCCCTGTATTTTCAATAATACTCCTAATATTAGTTTTTCCGTTTTCAACAACGCTCAAACAAACATTGAGTTGTTCTTCTTCATTATAACTTATTGGATCATGTCGTTTCTTGAAAAGATTGTCCACAGAGCCAGTTTCTATGGATGTTTTCAATATCCTTTCCATGGTACCTAAGTGAATATTTTTTCCTGGATGCCGGTGATTGAAAATACAAGCAACATCTCGATATGGCACATTATCACCACACGAAAAAACGATTTCCACTTTGTCTTTTGTGGATAACATTGTACATAGAACTTATTTGTGAATTATATGTACGAAAATATGTTCACAAAACAACTCGATTTATTTAACGCGATAATTTGACGTTAACCAAAACCAAAAATTTGTGAAAAGCATCAAATTGAAGATAGTGACACCTATAATCTGTGCGGTGAAGATCAGACCTGATATCGTGGAATTTCAATAGCACGATATTTCGTGCACATTAACAGGTCACCAACAGATGTCAGCAACCCACGACATCAATAGTCGTAGTCCAAGTGCGTTCAGGTAACGCGAAACAAAAAACTGGATTCGTAAAAAAATTCTCTCCATCTAGTTATTTGTTTCGCGTTACTCTGAACGCACTAGGAGTACGACTATTGTTGACGTGGGTTGGCCTATGCTGACATCTGTTGGTGACCTGTTAAGGTGCATGAAATATCGTGCCATTAAAATTCCACGATATCAGGTCTAAGCTTCACCGCACATATTATAGGTGTCAATATCTATAATTTGATGCTTCTCACATTTTCGTACTTGCCGGTAGGTATTAGCACTACGAGATATTTGATACGAATTTGAAGGAGACCACAAGCCGTCCTGATGACTGGGAAACCATGAAACAGCTATGGGCGGATGGTGGAGCTCTTTTGGATTCGTAACAAACTTCTCTTCATCTGAAAATTTGTTTCAAATGCCTACTAAGGGAAAATTTTATTTCGATTCGATCAATTGTACTATTTTCTTTCCGAGATGTTGCATTAGTCTTGTAATGTTCAAAATCACGAAATTTCATATCGTGTTCAGTACAAATCGCTAGAACGAGAGTATTTTGAATAGTTATGGAACTGTAGGTCATTGTTTAGTTTACAGAAAAGTATGATATTTTGGGTTTGTTTATAACTGAATTATTGGTCAGAAAAATAATCCAACTGGATAAAAATCTATTAAAAAAAGAAATACGAGTGTAATAAGAATGAAGAGAAATTCGTTTATTCGGTTACTGACATATTAACGTTCATACATTGAAAATCCGAATCAGTTTCACAATGAAATGAAAAAACTAGATGAACAACAAAGACGAATTTCTGGGGGTGCATTTTTTTTTCTGGTAACAGGCCAATGTGGGTTTTTTCTGGGCAAGATACGACATTGGAGTCTCGTATTCATCAAAATTATAAAATTTGATTTGGTAGAGCGGAAAATTCGAAAAATCCAAAAAATGGAAGAGAGTCGAAGTGACAGTAGAGAGCCCAAATTTTGAGCAAAGGTATGAAATTGGAAACCGAGCAACTTTTTTTTGGCATTTTCCAAAATTTTATAAATAAACAGATTTTTTGAGGATTTTTGGAAAAAATGTCAAATTAGACAGGTTAGGAGTAGCATATGAGAGAAAAAAAGTGGCTGTTTTCACCCATTTTTCAAGCACAAACTAACTGTTCAGTCAAATTTTCATTATATCTATTAATAAAAAAAACTTCCATATGTTGCGAACTTTATGTGTGACACTGTGTATATATATATATATATATATATATATATATATATATATATATATATATATATATATATATATATATATATATCTACGGTTGACACTTCTCTCTGAGGGATATGTCCTTTAAATTTCTTCAGTTTTATTTACCAGTCCCCTCGATATTCTTCCCATTCATATCTATTATCCTGGACCCGGATGTCACGCAGTTAGCTATAGCTGCCTCCATGGTGACGTTGGTTGTTGTCCTGGAATGCAGGGTCTGCTAACCGAAACCACAAATGTGCGGCTGGCTGGCTGGAGTTTGTTGACTCCGTTGATTTGTCGTTTTCTACCAAGTGTTGTTCATCCTTGCACTTCTTCACCTTACTGATGAGGGCCGAGAGCCCGAAACGAGTGTCTACGGTTAACACTTCTCTCTAAGGGCCATCAAATTTCTTCCGTTTTATTCACCAGTCCCCTCGATATTCTTCCTATTCATATATATATATATATATATATATATATATATATATATATATATATATATATTGTTATGTTAGGAAATGTTGTAAAATAATAACACTTATAATTATCATTATTATTATCAGGTATTTTAGATATCGTCGTTAATGCTATGTTGTTCTGCAGTTTTCTTTGCCTTTTCACTATTATAGAATCTTATATCATGTTTTAGTCGATGCATATGCATGAAGAGGGCAGTCCTGAAGTAGTTCTATCATCAAAAGTATGTGACCAACGAAATATCTAATGTAAATCCACAATTAAATCATATCAAATTGAAATTTATAGAAAACATTGAATTTAAAGTAAGATCAACTGATATATATATATATATATATATATATATATATATATATATATATATATATATATATGTTTTGAACATCCTGTATGACAGTTCACATCAACAGGAAATCCACCAATGGGATATCGAGATAGTTTGTGTGGAAAAAGTGATGATATATAAAGGATGTATTAGCAGAAATTGTAAAAATATAATTTTATACGAATTTGTAAATAGTCAGTAAATTGAGAATTAGATTCCATTCATAAAATCATTAGTGGTAATAAGAATAACAAATAACTAGGTAGGAAGTGACACTAAATTCAAAAATCCGTGAGAAAATACAAAATATGTGTGTTACCATGGGAAGATATAACAAGTTTAGAGGAGATCGTAAAAAGTTACTAAAAAGAAGCCACGTACGAAAACTTGGAAGAGATATTGATAGACAGTTCAAGAAAAAACCGGATAAAATGATTCCCGAACGAGAGAAGTTCCAAAAAAGCACAACTGGGAGAAATAAGTTATAAAAAATTTCCACTTACCTGGTATAGAAGGGAAATCCATGAAAGTATGTACGTAAGCTGTCATTGCAATCCCAAAAGTACGTCCACGGGCTGGATACATCAAAGAAAAAGGAGCAACAAGGTATTCTAATCACCAAACTCACCAAAGTGCAACTTTTCGTATAGATATCAAATAACTTTGAGTTTACACTGTTCTGGCTGAACATTCATCAAAATTCCATGCTAAAGGACTGACCATAATTTTGAATGATCATCACTCATAATCATATTGCACCATTTCTTATTATTGTTTTTTTTTAGTATAAGGTATTTATCGCAGAGTAGGACAGTTTGAGGGTTTTTATCTGAATAAAAACAACCTTTTGATTATTCTCTGCATTCTGTGTTTTATCTAACCACACTTTTACAATACAGATCACAGAACCGACTGCGGAGACGGAGCTGACTCATGTTCATAGGCGTATCTGACTCAACTGGTATAAGGTAAAAAGAGGTTTAAAAATAGAATGGTAAGATAACATAGCCGGAGTTTTCATTTCTTATGATAGGGATTCAGAAATTAAAATCTGTGAAATGAATTCACAAAAATATATATAAATCGAAATCAATAACCAACCTATCATAACACTGGTCGCCCAACGCGAAGCTGAATTGTCAAAATAAGAATTAGAAGCAAATTAAAATTGAAAACGAAAACATTTTTCGAAATCAAAAATATTTATACAGGGAAAATAAAAAGTTGTCATTTTAGAATTTCTGCATTGACATATTTGTATAAGTGTGGAGCAAATGGATCTGAGAAATGGTTAATAAGTTGGTTTGGAAGGAGGTGCAGAAGATAGAGAGAGGGGTGATCAAGAACAAGGAGAGGGTAGTAATGTGAGAGGGAGTGAAATAAGAAGTGAAGGAACAGAAATGGAGAGTTATTTTAATAAAATGATGGATTTCATGAGAAAAACCTCAGAAAAAATAAATGAAAATATGGCAAGTATGAATAATGAAAATTCAGATGGAATGAATGAAAATATGGCAAGAATGGAAATGAAAATGGTTGAAAATTCAGCAAGTATGGAAGATGAAATCAAAAATGAAATGAAAGAAAATTCAGCAAGTATGAAAGATGAAATCAAAAATGAAATGAAAGAGCAAATAGAAAGAATGAATGATGGAATGAGAGAAATTATGGGGAAGGATGAAGAAAAGGATGGAAGAGAAAATGGGAAGTATGGAAGAGAGATCAAGAGAAAATGTGAAAAAAAATATAAGGGGCGTGAAAAAAAATATGGGAAGTATGCAGAATGAATTGGAGGAAAAATTGAAGATATGAAAGAGAGGATGGAAAACAAAATACAAACTAAATCTGAAGAAAATAAAGAAGAATTTTTAGAAATGCACAAACAATTAGAAACAAAAATAGTACAAAATAATAATAATTTTATGTAGCTATAACTCAAGAAATATCAACTATCAATAATCAAGTAGAACAAAATGACAAACGAATAATAGACCAGGGTCGATAATTTTTGAAACCAAAAAAAATCATAGTAGAATGAAACTCATTGGAAAAGGAAGAATATGACAAAAATGGGAGGAAAAATAATTTACGGCGATCTGAGGTCGAGAAGTGGAAGGGGTAAGTTTTTAAGGGTTAAAAACGGTTTATCTCGATTTCCGGCAAAACTACAAGTCCTATGGAAAAAAGTTCAATGGCAAAGTTGTAGGTAATGAAAAGATCTACAACTTTTTTATCCACACTTTTTCACATGATCTCAAAATTTATGTGAAAAATTCAAATAACCAAGTTTTTGGTTTTTTATTTTTAACTTTTACAAAAAAAAAAATTCACGAAATTTGGTGAAAACTTACTTTTTCATGTACCAAACACACTGTAATTTTTTTTATTCAAAATATTAATTTTTCCACCTTATTTTGACCTAATATCGAAAGAGCACCCCAATTTTCAATCAAAAATTCTCCCGTCAAAATATCAGGTTTTTAAAAAAAGTCGGTGAGCTTCTTGTTCGTTGAAATCTCTACTTTCTGATAGTGTGAAAAAAAATATACATTACTATGGTAAATGTTCTCAGAAAATGCAAAGAAATAACAGGTAGTAAGGCACAGACCCTCCTAGCCCCTTCCCCACTTTTCTATGAGATACCTTTTGATGGGCTAAAATTTCACGTAGGTCACTAGGTATATAAGTTATCCTGGAATAGCAATAAATAGGCATCTACGCATATAATTTGAAGAAGATTCTACAACTTTCCCAAAATATTGTAGATGTCTTATTAAATTCGGATTCGAGTTTTTTTCGTTTCTTTGCATTTTCTGTCATAGTAATGTACTCCTCTTTATACCATCAGAAAGAAGAGATTTCAACGAATAAAAAGCCCACCGACTTTTTAAAAAGCTGATATTTTGACGGAAGAATTTTCGATTGAAAATTAGGGTGAACAAGGTGAAAAAATAAACATTTTAAATCAAAAAAATAACAGTGTGTTTGAAACATGAAAAAGGAGGTTTTCACCAAATTTCGTAAAACAAAAATTGTTGTAGAAGATAAAAATAAAAAACCAAAAACTTGGTTATTTGAATTTTTCACATAAATTTTGAGGTTATGTTGTGTAGATCTTTCTATTACCTACAACTTTGCCATTCAAGTTTTTTCCAAAGGACTTGTAGTTTTGCCGAAAATCGAGGTAAACCGTTTAAAAACTCACCCCCTTTCACTTCCCGACCTCAGATCGCCCGTAAATTATTTTTTTTTCATTTTTGTTATATTCTCTTCTTTCTTTAATGGGTTCTATCCTACTACTTTTTTTTTTCACTTTTCACCATTTTCAAAGGCTTCAGCACTGGTCTATAAAAGATATCACGGTAAATATAAGTAATAATAATGAAAAAGTTAACAAAGATAAAAAATCAGATGCCCAACAAGAGGACACAAATATAAAATTTATAACAGTAGACAATGAAATTTTCAATATAAAGGAAAAGTTAGCTTCAATTATGATAAAAATCACAATCAAGAAAAAATTAATCCTGATGACAATAATGATCAACTTATGCATAATATTAATATTATTAATAGAAGGTTTGAAATGCAAACAAGGAACATCAATAATAAAGTAAAACAAAGAAAATATATATAGAAACATGTTGAAAATGAATCTAGAAATGAAAAAAAAAAAAAAATTAAATGAAAATGAATGACATGTATTTTATTGAAAAAAGGGAACATAAATAAAAAAAAAATAATAAAAATGAATAACATAAATATGACTAATATGATTTTTAATTGAAAAATAACACAAAAATGAAATAATAATAATGAACATAAGAATGTCAAATATAAAATTGGGAAAGAATTTGAATAAATATGATTATCAAAAACAAGAAAAAAGTTAAAGCTTTGAAAAGAGAAATAGTTGACAAAGTTAACAGAAAAATTCGATTGAAAATTTTTAAAATGAAATATATGCTTGTAGTAATAAAATAAGCAAGATTCCATAGAAGGAGAGAAAAATAATAAATACAATTTTTTGGGGAATAATAAATTGTAGGTTAAACAAATTAAATAGGTAAGTTAGGGAATGAAAGAAAATAAAAAAAAAATAAAAACTAAAATTTGATATATAGATACTGTTTCAGAAACATTTGAATAAAATAAAATAAAATGGAGAATGAACTTAAAGAAAAAAATACATCAATGAGAAAAAGAACTGAAGGAATCAAAAGAACACAATAATTGAAAATTATAGAAAGAAAATAATAATATTGAACAACAATCAATGATACAGAAAAACATAAAATTTTATACAATTATTGGTACAGATCAGAGAGAAAAAGTAAAAACCAAAATATATTATGAAGGAGAAATATAGAAATGGATAGTAAATGATATGAGTTTTGAAGAAAAATGAAAATATTCTGTGTATAAAAAGAATGCATGTGAGAAATGAAAGTTGAAATGATGAAAATAATAATACTGAAGAAGTATATTATAAGAAATATGATGATGATAATGATGATGGAGGTATATTGATAAATAAAATAAAGGTTTATTAATGAATTATAAATGAATATGATAAATAATGATGTATGGATAAAGAATAGCACAAGAGTATATGCACAAAATAAAAGTTAATAAAGTGAGAGATTCTAATTGATAAAATATCCAATCAAATATGAATACAAAGAACAACTAAAGGAAGGGATAGGAAAAATAATGAAACAGAGTATAATTGAAAGGAGTACCAGTATGATTTGTTGAAAATTTAATTGAGAATGTTTCCTTTTTCAACACGAGTACCAGTAATTATAAAATCAAATGAATATTGAAATATATATATATATATATATATATATATATATATATATATATATATATCAGTAAAAGTCCGAAGTCAGGTTTTTCTGAAACAAAAGAACGTAAATGATATATTGATATTCAAATTTTACTAGCAAGTATTGAAATATTGGATATGAATTCAGGGAATTTGTTATGTTAGGAAATGTTGTAAAATGATTACACTTATAATTATCATTATTATTATTAAGTATTTTCGATATCGTCGTTAATACTATGTTGTTTTGCAGTTTTCTTTACTTTTTCACTATTATAGATCCTTATACGATGTTCCAGTCGATGCATATGTATCAAGAGGGCAGTCCTGAAGTATTTCTATTATCAAAAGTATGTGACCAACGAAATGTCTAATTAAAATCCACAATTAAATCATATCAAATTGAAATTTATAGAAAACATTGAATTTAAAGTAAGATCAACTGATATATAAGTTTTGAACATCTGTAGGACAATTCATATCAACAAGAAACCCACCAATGGGATATCGAGAGAGTTTGTGTGGGAAAAGTGATGATATATAAAGGATGTATCAGCAGAAACTATAAAAATATAATTTTATACGAATTTATAAATAGTATGTAAGATTTAGAATTAGATTTCATTCATAAAATTATTAGTGGTTATCAGATTAACGAATAACTAGTTAGGAAGTGACACTAAATTCGAAAATCCGTGAGAAAATAAAAAATATGTGTGTTACCATGGGAAGATATAACAAGTTTAGAGGAGATTGAAAAAAGTTACAAATAAGAAGCCACGTACGAAAACTTGAAAGAGATACCATAGACAATTCATGAAAAAATCGGATGAAACGATTCCCAAGTGGGATAAATTCCTAAAAAGCACAACTGGAAGAAATAAGTTATCAAAAGTTTCCACTTACCTGGTATAGAAGAGAAATCTATGAAAGTACGCACGTAGGCTGTCATTGCAATCCTAAAAGTACGTCCACGGGCTGGATACATCACAGGAAAAGGAACAACAAGGTATTCTAATCACCAAACTCACCTAAGTGCAACTTTTCGTATGAATATCCAATAACTTGTATCCGATCCACTGTTAACACTGTTCTTGCTGAACATTCATCAAATTCCCATGCTGAAGGACTGACCATATTTCAAATATTCTTTCTATCAATAATCATCACTTATATTCATATTGCACCATTTCTTTTCATTGTTTTTTTTCAGTATAAGTTATTTATCGCAGAGTAGGGCAGTTTAAGGGTTTTTATCTGAATAAAAACAACCTTTCGATTATTCTCTGCATTCTGTGTTTTATCTAACCACACTTTTTCCCCACTGAACAGCATTTCATATCGAATCGTTAGTGCCAAGTCGGCAATACAGATCACAGAACCGACTGCGGAGACGGAGCTGACTCATGTTCATAGGCGTACCGACTGAGCTGGGATAAGGTAAAAAGAGGTTTAAAAAGAGAATGGCAAGATAACATAGCCGGAGTTTTCATTTGTTATGATAGGGATTCAGAAATTAAAATCTGTGAAATAAATTCACAAAAATATATATAAATTAAAATGAATAACCAACATATCATAAAAATATATATATATATATATATATATATATATATATATATATATATATATATATATATATATATATATATATATATATATATATATATATATATATAGTGAACGGGTCGCTCTTGAACCCTCACTTTCCAGAATGGGTGAAGAGTATATTCTGTTGCAATGACATCAGTCCATCATTTTCCGTCGAAGCACACTTAGAGTGGTAGCAATTATCAATATTTAAAAAACATTATACTCCGTTGAAACGTTGTTATTTCACTATGCTGTGAATCCCACACGTATATTGTATATATTCAAACGGCCTCTGTGTGGCCCGGCGGCGTTGCCTCTACTGCCTCGCGCGTTTTTCAGTACAAAACATTTATTAGGGATTTCACATCAGTGAGCGTGAGTGTGCGGTGACTTGCAGAAATGTCCAGCAGAGGAAAACAGATTGTGGCGATGGCACTTCAAAATTATAACTTGAGGAAAGCCAAAAAGATGAGTACATAATTCATATTCAGTATAATGTTTATGTTCAATAATACGGCTATAAAGTTGAAGGATATTTGTTTTTGTATTATCAGGTTGATTATCGTGTGAGAAAACCCGATAGCCCCGAGAATGAGGATTTTTCGTCAGGTTCAGGTGACGAAGTAAAATTTTCCGACCTAAGTAGTGACTAAAAATAGCAGTGTCGTGCACCATATATTTTTGAAGAATTTTGTTAGAATTATGAAATGCCACATGTGGTATGTCCGATTGAATTGAAACATCGGTGTTCGGTCTTATCAGGTTGGATTGCTTGACCTGACAAGGTTCTTTTGAGATTTAATGCGGGTTTCACAAATATATGATATCACTTACGCTGTATTTGGTATGATATAGTTGGAGAAAATATATATGTATATATATATTTCATGACCAATGTTTTTCAAGTGTAATTCAATATTCGTCGTGAGTATTGGTTCGGAAAGTAGTTGTTTCATGACCAATATAACTTTAGAATTTGGTAAAATTCTCATTTTGGGGTGAAATTTGTGGTTTGGTTCAATTTCATCAACTGTTGTTCAATATTCGGCATGAGTATTAGCTCGGAAAGTAGTTGTTTGTTGGGGAATATTGAATCAAGACATAATTTCACATTCAAAGTAGAATATATGTGCTGTTGGCTTGATTTCTTGAAGGTTTGCTAGACAATAATTCGTTACGGCACAGGTGTTGGATTTTTATTTTTTTTTTCCTTTTCTCTTATTTTTCTGGGTTGAAAAAAAAAATAGTCAGTGCTAGGTTTCTAGCATATGATTGATTTTTTTACTTTTTGGTAATCTTAGTAGTTTTGATGTCACATAAAGTGATGTTAAATCATTGAAGGTAGGTAGTAGTTATGAGTAAGCGGAAGGGTTTTGGAATTTATTCCCACCCTCGTCTGTGTTTGAGCATCTATTTCAGAGAATTATTTGTCTCAAATATATGAGTCATTTTTGGGATTTTTTCAACTGAAGTATTGAAATAAAAAGTTATCTTTTAAATTGTGGTTGAGTTGTGGAAGATTTATCTGAGTGTATTCAGAAATATTTTTGTACTTTGATACTGTTGGAGAAACATAAGTATTCTCGGATAATTTGGCAAAAATACGAGGTTGGTCAAAACTTTTGGTTTGGCAAACATTTTTTTTGCAAATTTAATTGAGGTCCAAAATGGTGGTTTCTTCTGTTGATATGATGACTGCAGCGGTCAATTCATCTTTATCTTTTCAGTATTTGGTATATTTTTGGATTCATATACTTTGAATAAAAATATATCCTATATATGTTGTGGTTGAACTATAATTTTGTTAAAAAATTGCAATTAAGTTAGAAAACTCAATATTTTTGAAATATGTTCATATTTTGATCAATGAATGCTTGCAGTTTATATTTTCAGGGTTCAAGTACAAAAGTATTATGTAAGCATTCATATTGATTATTACTGTACATGTGTAGTATCTTCTCATGAGTTGAAAGTTTAAGGAGTTTGACTTATATAAGGTGTTATTACCTAGTCATTTTTGTGAGTGAGAGAACTCAAAATAATTTTTGGTGTGCATATATCTTTGTCATGGTGATGCATGGGTATGATATTTGGTGGGTTTGAGTAATCGAATTACCTTGTGCGTATGCATTTATCTTGTCATTGATGTGTGTGCATATTACCTTTTTGGGAGCTTGAAAGCTCGTATTGTGTTAGAGTTATTGGGCACTTCAGATGTTCCAGCAGAATTAGGGTCAATTTTTATGCTCCAGTGAAATTAAGTTCATTTTTGGACACAAAAAATTTTTGGATTAAGACATACATAACCTCAAATTTTTGGTCATGGACTCTTTGATAAGGTAAATTTCTGAGCACTTATATCTTTCATACCATCCCTTTATGTAATTTTTTTGGGTAGTCATACGATTTAGTTTTTAGTTTGGTGACACTATAGTTACTCCAGTTGTTGGTGACAGCTGGTTAAATCAAATTGATTGACATTTATATTGTTTTTTTTTTCACCAGGTGTGTGCTGAATGATGGGTTCCTTATCCGGATTCGATGGGATCGGTAATTGTCTCAAATAATCTGGAGACGTGTGGATATAGATGTTCCTCACCGGCGCACCAATAACATCTAGCAGCGACGAGGGCATCTTGACTGGATTATTTGGAAGGGCTCCGATCGTATGGGTTCTTGACCTGGATGTCGTCATTCATCAAAACCTATATTTGTTCTCCACTCATTAGTCTGCTACAGTTGCAGAGAGTTGAGGTTTCAGTTGGTGCATACCAAAGGTTTATTATTTTTGAATTTGTTCGAATTCTCTTTTTCTTATGCCACATAGGTTGTCATGAGTACAACGAGTAAAAGCTTCAGCTTATAATTATGGAATTTTTTGAATTATTAGTACCTTTCACTCATTTTTGAATGTCAGTTATATAGGGAGAAAAGAAGGTTTTGACTCAGTAGAAGCTATAATTTACATGTATCACTTTTGAGAAAAGTATTTTTGGAATAAAAAATTGCAAAGGCTGCTTTAAATTTTTTTTTTGCGGAGGAAGGGGGATGTGTAACTATATATCTGTTACATTTCTCATTTATACGGTCAGAGATTTATTTTACTTCAATCCCTATTGAAAATCTTAGCGACATCTAAACGTGGGCGGTGGAACAATCATTACAGCTTAGAAAAAGAGCAAGAAGATCTGACAGTACGATGATATTTAAGGCGATGTTCATGGCGTTCTCGTCCCTTTTTTTTATCTTTCGGCAATTGAGATACATGGTTTTCTGAAGCTCGTCGGCCATTGATTAATGGAGTAGAATATGTCATGTTGAAATAATTTATTAAATAGAGCATTTTCCTTTCTCCGCGAATATGATTTCAAATCAGTTAATAGTGTTTGATGTCAAGGAGGTACGTATTGAGAACTATGTTTGGACCAAAGATATTTTAAATATGTCCCACTCAAATAATTCTCAAGAGAACGTCAGATAATTTTTCACAAAGGAAGTATCTGAAGTTATCTACGCATTTTGTTTAAGAAAACAGTGATTAGATTCACTTAGGTCAATCTGACTAAAAATAGCAGTGTCGTGCACTCTATATTTTTGAAGAATTTTGTTAGAATTATGAAATGCCACATGTGGTATGTCCGATTGAATTGAAACATCGGTATTCGGTCTTATCAGGTTGGATTGCTTGTCCTGACAAGGCTCTATTGGGATTTAATGCGGGTTTCACGAATATATGATATCACTTACGCTGTATTTGGTATGATATAGTTGGAGAAAAAATATATATAAATATTTTTCATGAGTTTTAATATATCTTTGGTATGGTTCCATATTTGGTGACAATAATCACCGAGCTGTGATTTTGATGTAGTTGAAGTGATCATATATATGTGTGTATATATGTATATACGAAATTTTCTTTGAATTTTCAGAAACCTTTTTGAAAAAGTATTTGACGGCTGGTCAAACATTTATTCTCATATACCTTTCTTGAATATCGCTGAAATTGAAGTCATTTTCGTAAATCAAATTCAACGAACTTGATTGTGCCAAATTCTGATTTTCAATTCTTGATAACGAATTATGTCGGCTGCTCAAGATCAGAGAAAAAATCATCTGTTCCATATATAAAGCAAATAACAATTTTTATTAATTCATAAGAATTATTAAAAATAATTCTTCAATTTCAGTATTGGATATAACTCATTTGTGTCCTCAATTAATTTTAAGTAATAATCTCTTAATGAGATTACACTCAATTGTAACAACAATGAGTTGAGGAGTGCATTGAAAATATTCCAAGTTTCAAGAAGAAGAATTTTTGTATATCAAATTCTGACACAAACAATATTGTTTTTCATGTTGAATCGCTGAGAACACACTCGATGGACCAGAAGCTGATGCTTGTGTTCACCTGATCGGTCGCCCAGCAGCTATAGTACCCCCTGATTGCGAGCCAAACCACTTCGTAAAGTTAAGCTAAGTGCTAGACAAAGAAAATACATTCAAGGTACATCGACATCGAAAAAACCGACAGATTCAGCAAACAAAACAATATTCGTTTTCTTTCATTGGAATTAAAAATAAATTTTGCATTCAATTGTTAAGGAATTGGAAAATGTAAATTTTGTAAATAGATTGTTATAAGTTGGTATTTGTTTCATTGCTGTAGGTATTCACAGAAGGAAAGTTATATGATTTGCAATCATTATTGAATAGGAAATTTGGATTTTTGTCCTTGTTCAAATAAAAATTCTGGCGTCCATTGAAATTCACAATTTCTAAAACTTTGCTTGAAACATAAAAAAATTGAAACTGGCAAGGCGGTCCGAAGAACTCCACACCGCTCTCCACTGAATCGTCTGGGCATTCTATTACAACAAATAACAAGTATTATCATTACAGAAATTAATAGAAATTTTGTACAGAATAGACGTTGAATTGAACATCCTGTGAACTTCTGTGGTGCATGTCAGATTTTGACAAGCAATTGTCGAAATAACACGAAATACTTCAAGTGCGATTCAAAATTCATACTAATTTCCAAAAATCAGGATTTGATGAAGGGAACAGGGATGATTCCCGAAACTTCATCGAAGGAAGTATATTTTGTATTAAGAATTTTCCAATTCACTTTTGTTGTGAAATATATTGGGAAAATAATTTTCAAATGCTACGTTTCTGACAAATTTGGAATTTTCTTAGTTCATTTCAGAATCTAGAATACAACAACGCAGTAACATATCGGGGCAAATTTTGTAATTTGCCTTCTCAGAACGTATAACAAATAATTTTCACTTCCAGGGTGAGAGAAAACCCAAAATATGGAAAACAGAATGGAATATTGATTTATAGGATGATATCATAAACATCAAAATAGCCTTAGCAACTTAATGGTATAATTCTGCATAAAAATATAATTTCATTTTCATAAATAAAAGCTATTGTTATCAATAAAAACAAGAGTAAGCGTTTTTGAAACATCAGAATGGAAAATTAAACAGTCTTGAGGCGCCCACAGACGATGATATCGGTATCGAAACTTTTCGCGATACAATATATGAGATTGGTGTCAAGTATCAACGCTGAGATGGAATCATGAGTCTTCAGTCGCACGCACTGGTATCGCCGTTCCACGACAGCGATTGAGACGATGATGATACTGATAAGTGATACTGATACAGTGATACTGATACAGTGATACTGATACAGTGATACTGATACAGTGATACTGATACAGTGATACAGATACAGTGATACTGATACAGTGATACTGATACAGTGATACTGATACAACCACACATACAATGTTATTTGTATCGCTACTACGTATCATGCAACATGTAGCGATACCGATCTCATCGTTTAAGGGGGCCGAGATCCTTTGGTTACCACCATTGTGAAATTAAGACTCAGAGAAAAAATTGAATAGGGACAAGCAAATGAATGTATTTTATTTTCTGAATCGAAAACCGTCCGCCGGACGAAAAAAAGGCAGGACGCCGTTTTTATGAGAAGATAGAGGACAATTACAAAAATAGTATTTTTTGAGAAAAAGACAGTGGCGTATCATTATTTTGATCGAAAATATGCCAGGGTATGTTAACAGGGACGACAAAAAAACCTGTCTGTTTTTATGAAACTGCATTCAATTTTCTGTTGATTTTTCGTAAAATTCAAAAATGGTTCAATTTCAGAATGCTGAAAAGTTAGGTATGATATGTATTTATTGCGAAGCAAAAAGGAATGCAATAGAGGCAGTGATAATATATGCTGATCGGTATTTCGACAGAAGATTACCGTCAGATAAAACATTCACTGTCTTAGTCTCTGGCACAAAATGGATGTTTCAATAAACGGATGCGAACAAAACAAAAAACAGCCACAAATGAGAATCATGGTGTTGCAGTTCTAGATTGAATGGTATTGGGACCACATAGTTCTATCGGAGAAGTATCAATGGATTGTGATATTTCAAATCCGTCAATGCGACGTATCTTGTGAAAAAACAAATTCCATCCCTACAAAATACATTTGGTTGAATAACTACAGCCATGTGATAATATTTATGTTTTTTTTCATGAGTTCCCAAAATTTAGGAGTTGCTGATAGGAGATAAGACTTCATTGCATTGTTGTCCACCCGTATTTATGATGATGATCAGTTCCTGAACAAAACATTATGGAGTGGTGGGAGCCGTTTCTATAACAACCATCATTGGATTCAATTTGGTAGGACTTGATTTTTTCGAAGGAATTCTCAATGGAGAAAGGTATTTGCTGTTTCTCCAGCATGTGTTGCCAAATCTTCTGAAGAATTTACCAGTACAAACTCGACTCGATATGTGGTTCCAGCAAGACTGGGCACCTCCGCATAATACTAGAATAGTTACCCATTATTTGGATGAACCTTTCAATGATAATTGGATTGGAAATGAGGGTCCAAATATAACTCCAATGGATTTTTTTGTGGGGTTATATCATAGAGTTAGTTTATATGCGACGTATTATACGTGAGGCCAAGCAATTTGAACACTTACCAAAATAATTCATGTAGGGGAGAATCGTGTACCTTGGGCCACCATACTTTTGAGCTCATTCAATACTGTGGAATTATGGAGAAAAATAAACATGCTTGGCAACACTGTGAAGTATTGCTCAAGATAGAACACGCCTCCCTTTTGTTACTTTTCCGCCATATTTAACGTCAGTTGTGATTGTGTGCCTCCACTGTAAATTTCATGCTGTTCCTTCAACCAATTTTATCGAGAAAAGTGAGTACTGTATTCGTTTTTTTATTGTAGCACCATAGTCCTCAGGTGTTCAGTAACACGTGATGGTAATTTGGAACGTATTCTGCAGTTTTTTCTCTCGATAAATATTTTTCATTTCCGAGTAGTATAGTCCTGTACCTTCGGCCTCTATCAATCTATTGTATTTTGGGCCGGCCCAAAGTACACGACTGTATATCTTCGACGGGCCCAATGTACATGACCCGAATTTTGGACCGACCAAAGGTACATTACTTCATTTTCCAAGTCAATGAAACTATGAGTTAGATAAGAATATAACAATATTTCAGATGCCAAGGAGCAAAGAGGGAATTAAACGCACGAAAGTATCCATTGATGAGCTATCCAGAGCAGTCAATGACGTTGTGGAGGAAAATGTTTCCGTTCGTGCCACCGCAAAGGAATTAAATGTGTCTAGAACTACTTTGCAAAATCATTTACGCAGAAAGGAACCAGATAGAGATTTTGAATATCAAAACAACAGTGATGTATGGAGAGTATTTACCCGTGAACAGGAAACCATGCTTACTAATTATTTAGTCACTTCGAGTGAAATGTTGTATGGTCTGTCAAGGACAGGAACCAGAAAACTAGCCTATAATTTTACTAAGGTAAACCGAATTGAGTTTCCTGACAGTTGGGAAAAAGATCGCCAAGCAGGGAAAACCTGGTATCACGGTTTCATGCAGCGCCATGAAGAAATAAGTCGGAGAAAACCACAAGCTACAAGTTTGTCGAGGGCTACAAGCTTTATTCGTCACAATGTGTCCACATTTTTCAATAAATACAGAACCCTTCAAGAGAAATTCAAATTTCTACCGGAAGACATTTAAAACATCGATGAAAGTGGCATTACCACTGTTCACAATCCTTCTAAAGTATTTGCTGTGAACGGAATAAAATAAGTGGGTAGCATGGTGAGAGCAGAACCAATACTACCATAATTTGTTGTGTTAACGCGCTGGGAAATTCAGTTCCACCTGCCATGATTTTTGCTAGAGTGCATTTTAAAGCATATGCTCAAAGGTGTCTCCGCAAGAACGTTGGGAATGGCACATCCTAGTGGATGGTCAAATTCTGAAGAATTAATAGAATATTTGCATCACTTTATCAAGCATGTTAAACCATCGCAAGATAACAAAGTATTACTTCTGATTATGGATAATCATGAGAGCTGATTATGGATAATCATGAGAGCCACATCACCATTGAAGCGATTGACTTAGCCAAAAAATCTGGAATAGTAATGTTCACATTTCCACCACACACAAGTCATAAGTTGCAACTACAAGACAGAGGGGTTTTCGGTCCGTTCAAAAAATATTATAATGCAGCAGCTTCTTACTGGCTTCAAACACATCCTGGAAAACCCATTACTTTGTACGATGTGGCAGAAATTGTTGGCCATGCATATCCCAAAGCCTTCACACCAGTTGATATACAAGCCGGCTTTAGAGTTTCTGGGATATGGCCAGTCAATGAAGATATTTTTAATGACGATGAATTTTTGAGTTCCAGTGTAACTGACCGGCCAGTGGAAACACAAACCACCCAAATGTCTCCCAGTCAGCAAACCAACAGCTCAATTCCTTCTACGAACACCCAATCTCCAGTTTTTTTGGTCACCAGAACAATTACGTCCATTTCCTAAAGCTGGAATGATAATTGGAGTGGCTGAAGGCAGACGTAAGACTGGAAAATCAAGGGTCTTAACAGACACTCCCGAAAAACGAGAAATTGAGGAAGAGCACGCACAGAGGGTGGCCAATAGAAAGGAGAGAACTAGAAATATCACGAAAAAGATAATAACTGAAAGTTCGTCGTCATCTGAAGAAGACAATTTAAAGTTTGGCAGTTCCAGCTCTGATGATGCAGACTGGCCACCTCATCATCACACTAATAAAGATTTCAAAAAAAATTAACCAATCATAAAAGGCGATTTTTGGGTGACAAAATTAGAAGGGAAGAAAAAGGTCCACTACTATATTGCAGAAATAATAGATGTCTCAAACGGAGAAGCGACAATCAAATATTTGAAAAAAATTTATGGTTCAACCAACAAAGTTTCATATGAAAATGAAAAAACTTTAATTATTTCTGACCAATACGTGATCATAAAATTACCAGCCCCTATTATTGTTGGTGGTTCTGCAATAAAAGCTTCACAACTAGCATTTTCTGTTGATTTCAACAATTATAATGTTGGATGACCAAATGTGATCTTACTCAATTTCTTTACGTTTCATATTTTGAGTATGTGGATTTTTCATTGGTTGCCTTGCGCCGAAGTTTGTTTTAGTTTGATTAAGTGATCAAAATTCCACACCTCTACTGTTATTTGATATAAAAAGTTACCGGCCCAAGGTACAAACCTCCCTGGTCCAAAGTACAAGGCCGTCTTGTACCTTGGGTTGGATGATGTTTTTTTTCACTTGTCTGCAACAGGAAAATCACGTGATGGAAGAAATTTTCTCATGTTACTAAATGGTACGGTTACCATGCACTACCGTCTAATGCAAAAATTTCAATGTTAATTAACGAAATTTGGATAATACACGATTTTGAAAAAAATCTGCCCAAAGTAAAAGACCTAATCAGTTTAATTTTTTCGTAATTATAGTTTGAATTGAATTGGAATATTTGTTGTAGTTTGTATTTTCTGCGAGTAACACACAACTAGATGACATTGAACGGGAAATACAATTTTTACTGGTAGATCGATTGAACTCGTGTTTTTGCTTTTTATTTTGACACATTCATGGCCCTCTTTAATTCAAGTATTTCCATACCAATAAAATAATGAGTTTTTAACTTTTTTCAATGTTTTTTCCCAGAACCTCGCGGTTTGACTAAACTATGAGAAATGCCTTTCAAATAATTTTAATTATTGGAATTTTCGAATTTTTAACCATACCTACCATTTATTATCCATGCATTCACCGTTGCATTCCCAAACATCATTTCAAAAGCAACCTCTCGCTACCATTTCTAAGATTTGCTGGATAACGAAAACCATAATAATTCTGGAATGCATTTTGATTTCTTCACACGTTCACCACTTTTTTATATGTTTCGCTAGTTTCTCCAATTTTCATTCAAATGGAGGATTCATATTCTAGGCTATAGAAAACCTAGCCGATCGAGGGACAGAATGAAATGTTTTTGAAATGTTAGACAACTTCCATAGGAAGAATTATTTAGTGCCTGGGCAGAATTTGTACCCAACAATACCAGTGCAGTAACAGCTTTGTATTACTTTTGGAATTTAGTATTTACAGAGTAAAAAATAGTATATTTTGGTGCCTCGGTAAATCTTGTTCTGGTGCCGTAGCACAAAACTTCAATTTTTTTTTTGTTCATTACTTTACCTATCGAGTAAAATTACAACCAAACTGAATTTCAAACATTTTTCTATTAGAAAAAAACATTTGTGCCACGAATATGCCTGTAAGAAATACCTGGCAAAAAACTTTATATTTCTCATAATCTTCGGCTACTGCTAATACAACCTATTGAAGTAGTATTGCTATAGTTTTTGTAAAACTTTTTGATCGAATAATTATGAAAAATACTCAAAAAATTATAAGACGCTCTAACAGAACACGTGCTCTGAACAAGAACTTGTAATAACTGAGACGTTAAATGGTGATGTTATACATACAACTTTGAGAAATAGAACATTCTGTGCCAGGTATTTCTAACATGCATAGACGTGGTACAAATGTTTTTCTAATAGAAAAATGTTCAAACTTCAAGTTGGATGTAGTTTGAAGCTGTTACTCGATTCCAATGTTGTTCCATTTTTTTGTCACATGTTTCGTAAGCTCGATTGATGAACATTTCAGAATTTTCAAATCAATACTGAAATCAACTTCCGTAAAAAAAACAATTGAAATAAAGGAGTACCGTTTGAATGATTTTTAAATGAATTTTTGAATTCCAGAATCGGAAAAAACTAATTTATTTACCCTTTTATACTTTACTACTTTATTGATGTAATTTTTTTCATTTTCAGATTGTGGAAGATTGAAAGCCTAGAAAACCATAAAGAGACCTGATATGTTTTATAATGAAGACAAATGAAAATGAATCGAAAATATTAATGGAGATATTTTTGTGTACTTTTTCATGAATGATATAATCTAGTCTTTCTAGCTAGTGTAAACTTGGAATCGATATTTGAGTCCTTTCATCCAGTCAGAATATATTACGAATCGAACGTACTTGGATCCAACACCTCCAGTGAAATAGCTAATATTACCACTTCCATCAGTTGACAAGTCTGTTACCTGAAAAATTTAAATATGATTATTCTCATGACTAAACTTGCCTCTCGTCCCCAGAGCTAGTTCCAAACGAATGATAATCCTCAACAAATGTTGGAGTTTAATATTGAATTATTTATTGGAAAAAAAAACATCTGGACATGCACAGTAGTGTTGAAGAGCAGTGTCTAACATAAAATTGTTTTTAGTTTCTAGGGTAACTTGTTTGATTTTTAAGTATGATGTTGTTTTTTATGGTGTAATAATATATATATATAGAAAATATATTTATAACTCTATTCTGTGCTTGAGTATTTTCAACTTCCTCACTCAAAACCTAAAGGTTATGGGCCCAGAAGCACATTAGGAAAAAGTAAAATAGAATAGAGTGGAAATAATATTCAGTGCATTCCATTTGAAACGAGCCACCCTGAATAACTTTTGGTACAATACTTTCCAGGAAAAATAAAAAAACACGTCAACAATAGTATACAGGGGGGCACATTTTGACATATTCACATTTGATGTTACTTCCACTATCGCACCCCCAGAGCATGTCACCATTTTTTTTTAAATGGATCACCCCTATATTGTTTCGCATTATCAGATGCTCCATGATGAGCAGATTTCAACAAAGTATAAAACATATGGTCTGACGCATATGGTTCGGGAACTACAATTATTTTCCATTAGTCTAACGTGCCCTAAAACTGCAATAGAAATAGCTTCATCGTTGACAACTCCTGTACATGGCAGTACACATTTCAGAATATCATGAGGTGGTTCAATTCTTCTCGTGTCAATTCTAACTATATAGTCCGCTGTGTTTTTGGCGAGCTTTAGTGCACTATAGATTGAAAATGTAGAAAATTGATCAGAACAGTGTGAATAGCTGAAGCTCATCAAATAACTTCGAAGTACTGCAAATTGAAAGTAATACCAAAGGTGACTTCATCTACAATCTCAATAATGGTGAAAGGACTTTCCTCACGATATTTAAGCTTGAATCTAAATCAGTAAATAATGCTAAACTGATAATTCCAAGCTACAGACAGGATATCAACAAAATCAACAAGTGCCAATTTGCATGCATGACAAAGAATTATTTATTTTATAAGACGAACTTTAATGGTGTGTTTTCAACTTGATTATGCAATATACTTTGATAATGCGTGTTTATAACTGGGTCATGTTTTTGAATACGTATACTTCCGCAAAGTTACTGGAAAGATCAGTTTGGTACACGAATAAATAACTCCAGATAAAATAAAACCAAAATACAAGGGGGGAAGCTGAGTTAGCCGTTCAATTTTTTTTTCGGAATATTTTCCAAGGGAAATACAACCTTCTGTAAAGTTCAATCCAATATTTTGAATTGATGTGGTCGATACTTGATGAAAATCCATATTAAAGTAAACAAAAGACACACTTCACAAATTTTCACTAAACTGGGTTTACAAAACCACGATAAGTGTTTTGCTATACAATAGAGTTAATACTAACTCAACTATCACGATATATCATATTAAATAGCCAAGAGACTATAAGAAAAATCAGTAATTAACATAATTATTGAATTTTTCTTAAACTTTCATATACCGACATCACAATTACACAGTACATCAACGCATCCATACCAACATAAATTAGCCGCGTATAACATATGATACACAGATCAATTGATTTTTCGTTTTCAGAAGAACATGTCAATAAAAAATTTAATATAATCAAACAAATTGCTATTGATAACGGTTATAGTCCAAACCTTATGGATAATATTCTTTCAAGAAAACTTTATGAAGAAGCTATAATAGAAATGTTTCCTACTCTAAACGGAAAACAAAATTTCAAAAGTGATTATATATTGAGGCCATCCTACCGAAACAATGTCTACATTTTTGCGTTAAAATAACATCAATATCGCACATGAATCAGATAATAATTTAAGTAAATTTATTAAGAACAATAAAGATAAAACTGAGAAATCTGATAAATCTGGAGTATATAAATTAACTTGTGGCTCTTGTGCAAGTTTCTACAAAAGCCAAACATAGGAACTGTTTCGTCAATGAAAAATAAATTAAACTTTTGCTACTCATCTTGACTGAAAAACATTGTTTCATCAACGATTCCGAAATATTACATACAGAAAAGGAAGGTTATAAGCTCGATCTTCTAGAAAGTCTGAAAATTAATAAATGGAAAAATTACAATTTTTGCTTAATGACCTAAATAATTTCCTTTGTTGAATTTTTCTACTGAAGATTGAACCGGTAATGGATATAATCTCCGTCTACTTGCTCTGATTCCCTAATGTATAATCCTAATATCATCAATATCCCTAATTAGATTCATATACCTGCTATTACCTGCCTTGACTTTTTAATATGATACATCGTGATCGTTGAGTTAGTATTATATCCACTTGAAGAAGCTATTTTATAGCGGAACACGTGTCGTGTTTTGTTAACCCAGTTTGGTGAAAATCATTTAGTGAAGTGAGTATTTTTTGTTTACTTTCAATCTAATACTTACTGCTACAACTTGGCAAGGAAAAAAGAGTGGGCACAACAACGTTGAATTCTAAATGCCAAATGATTTCGAAAGAGATTCGAAATAAATTCCCTTATTCCTAACCGAATGAATTCAATAAAAATATATCCCGATTTCCAGAATTGAAATGAAGGAAATAATGTCGATAGTGTGTTCAGCTAATCACTTTGGAAATTTTTGGTAGAATTGTATCCATTTCTTACCGAAGAATGGTCAAAGTCTGAAAAGATCTGTGTGGATAGTAATAGATGAAACGTGAACTTACTACAACAGTGGTCTAAATACCAGAATAACATGAATACGAAGATAATGAGAAAGGAAGAAATGATGAACTAGCTTTATCAACACTAATATGAACTAGGCAAAAGCGCCGAATATTTCGAAAAAACCTATAGTTTTCAGAGAACAGTCATCACATCTCAAGAAAAATATCTAAGGTAGCAATGAATAAATGAATAAATGTGTATTATTATCGAGGCTACATGCTGAGACGTAAAAAATTTTACCATGTACATTCTTCTACACCTCCCATACAAATCCTCATTCGGAACTAATTTGTTTTCGGTAAAACTTTGTGAATATTACCGCATATGTTTCGAAATTGACGGAAAACTGTCTGAACTCTAATAAATCATCAAATGTGAACATGCATACAGTATGCTTCGAAGTTGGTCCCATTTGAATTTGAAAAAAACTGATAACACCCTCAAGGGTAGAAAACTAAAGTGATTTATTGATTTTACACATCTGAACCGATTCTGTTGAAACTTGGCACATATATGTAGTTCTGTGACACTACAACATAATGGAGGCCCGGAGTTAATTTGATGATGGAGACAAAAGACAGTCGAGGGATCTCCTCAACGGTTACAACAGCTACCTCCTGTTTGGGGTAATATGTACATATATAATTACATGTCCTGACTAACTGACTCACTGATTGACTGATATGTGATCAACTCCCAGACCAAACCGCTGGTCCTAAGAGCTAGAATTTTGACAGCAAATTTTTTTGATATTCCATCCTTAAAAAATACTTGTTCCGGTGTTTTTGGAAATTTAAATGGGGGTTGAATTGGGATTGGAAATTTTATAGGAATAATGTCAGTTTTCAAGTTGGGGGTCATAAAAATTGGTATTTTATTTGAAGTCTTAATTACAAATAAAATAAACATGTATTTCATTGTTTTTGGAAATTCAACCCTCAAAGGGGTGAAACGTGGGTGGAAAGTTTGTAATGGGGCTTCTATTATTTTTAGGTAGGATCATAAAAATTGTATTTGAGGTTTTAAGGGATAAAGAAATGTATGTTTTCGTGTATTCATAAATGCAACTCTAGGGTGGTGAAAGTTTGTGTAAGGGTTCCGTTAATTTTGAAGTAAGGGTTATAAAAATTGGTATTCTAGGTCCTGTTACAAAAAAAGAAATACTTGTTCCGGTATTTTTAGAATTCCGTCCCTAAGCGGGTGAGTGAATTTGTAACAGTGGTCACAAGAAAATCAAAGTTCAACGCGGACGAAGTCGCTGGTACCTGCTAGTTATAGTATATAACAGTTAATAGTTAAATTAAGTGAATATTTAAAAAGTATTCCAAGTTAAGTAGATAGCAATTAGTTGATTTAGACAAAAAAATAAAAAATTGAAACTTTTCAACAAAAAATAAAACCACGGAAAAAAAATCTGAAAAGCAAAAAATAGAATCAATCTTTTAGTCTTCAGACTAAGTTCCTAAACTGATATAAGTTACTAATTTTGAGTTGGCACCAAACGAACAATCATTGAATTACTTTAAAGAAACGATCAAATCTCCAGCGATAAACAATAACATCCAGAAAATGCGTTCTTCGTACAACAATCGCAACGACATGTGCCCTCACGTGTGTGTTTGATCGGGTAGCTGTCTCGCTGATATTGACGCTCGGAAATTTTCGGTGAAGAGAGGGGCAGCCGCCACCGCGCACCCCGCTGATACCCCGCACCCTGCTGCCATCATTTTACGCTTTACGTAATTAATTTGCTCGTTCGTTTGTTTGGCACCGACTCAAAATTTGTTACTTACATTAGTTTAGGAGCTTAGCTATTAAGACTAAAAGGTTTCATTTTATTTTTTGCTTTTCAGTTTTTTTTCGTCGGGTAAATTTTTTGTTAAAAGTTTTTATGTAATATAATTTTAGTGAACAGTTAATCGGTGATGATCGAGCTTTATACGAGTGTGTCAGGTCAGAATGTCATTCATTTGTCAGCATCTGGAATCTACCACTTCTGATGTAGCATTCTCATTCATTTCTAAAAATATTTATACTAAAATATGTCATTCACTTTATCAGTGACATAGTGGAATGCTCTCATTATTCGTAAAAATAACCTTGAACAATGGTTCGAAATATATTTGGGACATAACAGAACATGATTGAACCGCATTTTTGGAGTTGGATACATTTCACAAGAAGCAAGCCCAAAGCGCTCCATTCTTTTAATGACAAATATTGACTATATTGAAATATCAAACTCAGCAACTTGGGATGAGTGACATAACATGACTGAACACAGGATTCGAATATTTTCAATTCTGGAAATACATGATTATCAGACTCATTCGATACAGTTCATGAAAATTACTCGTTAGAAAGTATAGAAAAAATGAAAACGCGTTCGTTTTCCAAAGCATTAAATCATGAATGAGAAAACCCGAAAATGATTTTATAAGGACATTTGAAAACATTCAGAGTATGGAAAAATATTTAGAGTCACATCAGGAAACTTTCAGTTGAATGACAAAGGAACAGTGTGATTATTCCATTCTGAATTCATTTTTCCATCTTCAACGTGGCAGATATCTCCAGTTTGCTCCCAAAATATGCTTTATTCATTTAAAGTGGTCTAGAAGGTGTTTAAAACTCACCACAATGCAA
Organism: Gonioctena quinquepunctata; assembly: GCA_018342105.1. NCBI lineage: Eukaryota > Metazoa > Arthropoda > Insecta > Coleoptera > Chrysomelidae > Gonioctena > Gonioctena quinquepunctata. Next base: position 24,449 of record JAFIRS010001856.1, on the reverse strand, counting down.
GTGATGGCTGCTGACAGCAATCCACTTTCCGGAATAGTGATGTCGATAGATTCATCACCCATATTATGTGATGGGACTTCTTTTTCCATATCAAACACTAATGTTGTTCTGAAACGAAAAAAGATAGTTATCATAATTATCCAACGAAGTAAAAAAGTCAGGTGAACAAGAAACCATAAAAATATCAGTAGAAATTCACAGGATTCATCACCCCGAGATGATGATTTAACAGTCGAGAATGCTTCTGTTTTGTGTGCGTGCAATTTTTATAAGAAAATCACAAACTCAAGAGATATGTGGACTGTAATCTTTATGCGGTTGAGGGAAACAATATGAGAATAGTGAGAGGTTGAAACGACCATAAACCGAGACCTCGAGATCTTACCTGTAGGTCCTCCGAAGTGCAGGCTATGACAATGGTCTCCTCAGTGGCCTTCTCCTAGAGATCTCTAGTGGTGTATGCTGCTGCGGGAGTCACTTTCGTAACGCAATATCACCTTTTCTTGGAAGTTCCGATCACGTTGGAATATATTTTAAACGAGAGCGAGCAAATAGCACTGTGAATGGAGAGTATATTTTCAACTGTTTCAAAAACTGTCACTCGCTGTTCTGCTGGTGAGGAATACGAGGCGAGGATCTTGAGGTTTTTGTAATTGATATAGCAGGTGAATGACTGTACACGGGGAGAAAATAAACTGATGATTGCCAATAAATACCCACTATAATTAGATTTCTTTGATAAGAAAATATGAAAGGAGAAAACTATGTTTAAACTCAATAATAAACAGAAAAGACATACACAAGAGCGTGTGGACGCGACAGCTTCACAACGATTTAATTAAATACATTTTCTGCACGAAATGAGAAATTTCTTTACCTCGATTATATCGAAACGTGTATACAGCTAGATATTTCATTTTGTATCCGATGTTCACACAGGTGTAGAATTCACGAGATCTTTTCCAGAGAACTGGAGAAAGAGATAGGCCTGATTGAATGATCTTTCAAAGGGGGACCTCAGAGCTTCTAGTACAAAACCATTATCGAGTGTCATGATTCTTGATGAAAATCGGCCAATTCCACTCCAGTTATGGAGACCATGGCGACTTAGTTGAGAAGAAGGCAAACAAAATCATCGAACCAGCAGCGGTGGAATGGGCCATCAACTACTTCAAACCGACCTAGGTACCACGAGAGGATGGAATCATTCCTGTGTTACTACAGAATGGACCCGAAGTACTAACGTCCATACTCACTGAGTTTTTTGAGCTAGCCAGCAAGCTTGTCGTCGATAATAGTTATATAAAATTGAAAACAAGAAAAACTTACTCAAATCCCTTCGCCCGATCAGCCTGACATCATTTCTGTTGAAAGCCACGAAGACTATCCTGGATATGCACATACGAGAAGAGGTGCTGAGGTAAAACCTTCTAAGCACGCAACAGTATGCCCACCAGGCAGAAAAATCAATAAAAACTGCATTGGACAACTTCATCGGTGAACTGAACGACTCACTGGGATGCGAAGTAATTGCAGTGGCAGCCTTTCTCGACATTGAAGGAGCATAACCAGTATCCCTATACAGGGTGTTTCTTAAGTACTTGCAGAAAATTCAGAAGCATGGTGTTGATGTCAAAATGAGAAGAAAAGTTTCTATAGACATATGTCGGCAAGTAATTCGATTCTGAGATGCAGGGTGTCAAAGTTGAATTCTTATTTTAATTTTTTGTGAATACATTTCAAAATAATTGTGATATTCGAGTGAAGTTTGGTAGCTGGGAGTGTTTTCCAATGAAAAAATCAAATTTGATGGGGGTGGCGCCACCTACGTGTCTTCTCAGTCATTTTTGTACATACCTGTATCACGTTTTCTTGTGGAAAAATGTTTCTAACATTTTTATGTAAAAAATATATCCTTGGTGGAGGTTGCTGCGAGAAAGTATTTTCGAGTTATTGAGATTTGAAATAATATTTTTTTATTCAAAATTAATTTAGTTGAAGAAATTATTTTTTTTTTATTTCATGTTCAAATAGGAATCGGGTGTTATAACAATTTAATACTGATAAAGACCAATTTAATACTAGAACAGTTAGTTGAGGGTAATGATTTAAGTAATTGTTCAAAATGGCCACTTTGCACCATTATGCATGCGTCGTCTCATGGACACGTTCCATTATACCTGGTGTATTTCGGATAGCGTCACATCCAGCAATGATTCGTTGACGAAGTTGTTCTTTGGTTTCTATTGACACCGTATGAACTAGGGCCTTCAACTGACAAAAAATGGATTGGATTTAAATCCGGGGACCTCGGAGGCCTCGACCAATAAATCTGTTTCTACATCACTGATTTGAACATTCACGAACTACTATAGTAAAATGCGCTGGCCATGCATAAACCATATTCTTTGTCTCAGTAAAAGTGGAATGTCTTCAAGTAATTCAGGCATGATATTCTCAAGGAAATCATGATAAGAATTTCCATCAAGATTCCCTGGATAAAATTACCAATCCACAGATTCAATGAAAACTGGCATTCAAACCTGGACTGAACTATTGCGTGCCTCGTCAGTGATTAATATCTCTGCAGTAAATTCAGGATTATGTGCAATTTTCTGCAGTTTCCATTGGCAAAATGTTACACAGGGAAGAAAATCTCACAACAATGCTTGGACACGCTGTAGGTAATAAGGATACAACTGATTTTGTTTGTGAATTACCCAAACTGATTTTTGATATATGTTCACATTTTGGGAAATTTTTCTCGTGCTTGTCTGTGGATCTTCTTCGATTGCCTGAAGAACATCTTCTTCAACTTCTGGTGTCCTAGTAGTCAACGGTCTGCCTGCCACTGAAGCTGCTGAAAAAGATTTCTGAATGTCTGATGGTTCGGCGCTCGATGATTGGGGAATCTTTCATTATAAATACGTCTAGCCTCGTAGCAATTGTCATCGGCAGTTCGCTATTCGTGTATGGTGCCATTTGAGAAAGATTGGAACACAAAATACAGAAAACAACTTCACTGCCACAAGATCGGATTGAAATGACATGACAAGTACTCACCTGAATGTTATTATTTAAATCGGAAAAGAGTCTGAAAAAACTATGTAACAAAAAACAAGAATATTTTTTGACTACATTCAAGTGTTGAATCTAGGAAACCATTGAATGAAAGAAGACAAATGCATTGGCGTACTTTTTCGATATTCACTACTTAGAGGCGACTTACGAGCCCCACGGAAATAATTCAAATGTATCGATTATTTCAAATCCCAATAACTCGAAAACAGTTGCTCGCTGCGACCTCTACCAAGAAAATATTTTTCACACAGAAATGTTGGAAAAATCAATTCCACTACTGAAAAACGTGATGAAGGTACGTACAAAAAAGTTATGTTATTTCAAATGAATGAAAAGACATGCAGGTGGTGCCACCCACTCGAAAGAGACAAACTAACATCAAATTTGATTTTGTCATTGAAAAATACTTCCAGATACGAAACTTCACTCGAATATCACAATTATGTTGAAATGTATTGAAAAAAAATTAAAATAAGAAGTGAACTTTGACACCCTGCATCACAGAAACGAATATCTTGCGGACATATGTTTCTAGAAACTTTTCTTCTTATTTTGACGTCAGCAACATGCTCCTGAATTTCCTACATGTACTTGAGGAACACCCTGTATAAAGCAGCAATTAACAAAGAGATATCGTGAATTTTCAACTGAACCGAGGCGATATTGAAGTAAAAAATAATGTCGAGTTCCGTTCATCATAAAAAAGTCGTGGCCAGGGCGGTGAGAGGCTGTTCACAGAAAGGAGTCTTATTTCGCCTCCTGTGGGCACTTCTCGTAGACGATCTGATCAGGATCCTCATAGCGTAAGGAATCGAGCTTCAAGCCTACGCTGACGTTATAATGGTTAGAGAAAAGTTTGGAGAGGTGATATCAAACATACTCCAAGCGGCTCTTAGAATTATCACTAGTTGGTGCACTATTCTTCTTATCTATTTGTGTTCCAAAATGTATCTGTTTTGTGTTCATTTTAGGATTGACAAATTGAAAAACGCTGGCAGTTGATGATGTTTTATTGAAAGAAAAATATGTTCTACACCCTTTGACACAATTTTATACATTATAACCATTTGTGAATGTCTGTATTCTATGGGTTGTTCTTTCTCTTGCCTGGCGGATAAGTCATAGAATACTCCAACAATTAGTTGAAAAAACCACTTGAAACATTCAAACATCATTTACTTACTTTGCAGGCAAGCACTGGGGATAACCATATAGGTAGAAAGCGCTCTGCGATTAAAAATAATAAATTTGCACGGAATTCAAAATGAGATTTTTGGTTCTACCCCGTGCACACAGCCCTAGTACTCCCGTTCAAAAAAGGAAACCTCCCGGTTTATCCTAGTAAGACAGTGATGGTACCATCCACCAGAAAGAGTTAGCTAGAGTCACTAAGAAAGCCGATTCTCCATGGGAAAACATCTAAACCAAAGGGGAACCAAAACCCAAATTTTTAAAAGAAAAAAAAAAAACTTTGAAAAAGTAGGGCCTATGGAGTGGTCGACTGATTGAGCAAAAATGCTCGAGAAAAACTCAACAAACTCCAGAGACAAGCGTGTCTGAGCACAATGTCCACTATCCCGACAGCAGCTTTAGTCCTCTCTGCTGCATATTCGCTCAGAGAAGGAAGCGAGTGTGAGTGTATACAGAAACCTGTCCCTGGATACAGAGGCTTTGAAGAAAAGGAAATGGAAAAGCCGACCTTCCGGCAAAAGAAGGCCTTATGAAGGAGTTCATAGGGCCGGAGCCCGACTGAACCCACCAAAAAAAGCGAGTACAGGTCAATTAGTGGGACAGGTATCTATACCAAATTCTCTCGAAGTAAGAACAGCGGTTCTGTTAGAACTGAATAGGAGAAACCTGAGAATCATAGGGCTACTGACAGGTTACCGTAGACTGTAACATCATATTCATGAAATCTGCCAAGACGAAGAAGAAACGGAGTACTTACATCTTGTGGATACCATGACCTGGAATGTAAAATGTTCGGGCAGCTGCACCCAAAGACCAGACAAGTATCACCAAGTGTCATCATCGACTTCGTCAGAAGCGCGGGACTTGAAGGTGAACTCTGCTTCAACTAACATTGAGCCACATCGGATATTGCTCCACTCGAACAATTTCAGGAAATCGTTGTACAATTAGAGATAAACGTTGCTTGGTCCGATAAAAATATTAGAATAATGGAATTATAATTTTCTAACACTCCTTGGAGCAAAGTGCAAAATTTCAAATTTTTTATCAAAATTTCCTGGTGCATAGGATTGTAAGGTTAGAATTTGTTTGATTTGAATATTCTCGCGGATGAATCTTCACTCACAATCAATGAGGCTTTCCGCTCTGAACCATTGGGATTTTCTACACTTGGTTTCATACCCATGTTTCTCGCTGTTTCTGCGTTATTTCACGTACAGTTGTGAAATGTATATTTACATCTGAATGTGATCAAATATATCTGCGGCTTCCCAAAACTTTTTATAATTTTCCACAACAATTTCTATTTTATCGTGAAGACACACTCTCATTCGTATTCCAATCCATTACAAATAAAACTAGGCTACTAATTCGTTTCGGAAAATTCCTAAAAATATATTGATCTGATTATATTCTGAAATTCATATTGATTTAGATTTCTTCATACACAATACATAATAATTCTACATAAAATGAAAATATGTAATCGTTTGCTTGTTTGTTTGTTTTCATGAGATGAGTAAACTTGATAACTACTTGACCTTGATTTTACAAATGTTTTAACTTCAGAACGATGAATTAGGTCGGATTGATTATGATGAATTGAAAAAATAGAGGGTATTTCTGAGGACTGCGATAATTTGAAGGAAGTCACCGAAAACCTAGTTATGTGAGCTATTCCTTGACGAACGCTGTCCAAGCCGCTGAAGACAGAGGAAAATTGAAATGAAAGCTTTGAAAATCTTCAAGAGACCAACAAAAAAATCCGTGATAACACATATCGATCTCTTGAGTATGTCTATATTTGTTTTCATGATTCAATGCATGCAAAAAATGGGGGATAGCTTAATAGTCACTTTCATTCCTCAACAAATCGATAGTCAAAATAAATCATCTTCAGTAATCAATGTGGATAAAAACGGGTGTACTCACAAGGATATCAGAGTGGGTATAATGAACCTTTTAAATTCGAAAATTTGGTTCGTAAATTATGTCAGGTTAGGTTAGTTCAGTATTTCAATAGCCACAATCCCCAGATTCATAAAAGTTGGTTTCAGAGGCAAAAATTCAACTGACTATTGAACTATATTTTACGAGAACAACGGGAACATTTGTTGAACAGATGTTCCAGGAAACCGAAAGACAAATCGCAGAACTGAAGGAAGAACCTGTGGTAGAAGTCCATTGTATCTCGAAGTGGAGTGGTATTATTTTATGAAGTAGAAAAACTCGAAGTCGTCTCCACAATATAATATTAACAATCGATTAGATGAAAACCATCGATTAGGTGTACATGTTTCGAACCTCTATACGTTCATCATCAGCGGAGAATGAAATGTTCTACAATAAAAGGAGGACAAAGACTTAAATCCATAGGTAGTGTGATACAATAAGTGCTACTTACATGGAGATGAAAAAATGTTTTATAGGTTGACGATTAAAATTATTTTAAGTCCAGAGATCATAATTTAGACCAAATGGAAACTTGAGAATTCGCCTTCAAGGGCTGTGTCCCATTTTTAAATGTAGGGGGGCTAAATACATTAGCCGATGCAAAATAACAAGACGACATGAGGACCGTGAAAACAATGGTAGCAATGACTGGTGATTGACAGCACCCAAAGAGCCATCCATCTGGCAAACTGAATTGTCAAAACCTAACCATGGAGCGGCGACAGGAGAACTCCATGCACGGAACAAATATGAACTAGATGTAAATCACAACCAAAGCAAATAATATACCATGCAAAGAGCTCAGATGTCACCTATCCATATTTGCAAATATATATATATATATATATATATATATATATATATATATATATAAATATATATATATATATATATATATATATATATATATAAGGGGATATTTTCGTGACTGTTCGATAATTTATGTAGAAATTAGTGGGAAGCAGTCAATGGTAGACCAATTAATACGATTTCTTCGTTTTTATGTCACACCTAATCCTCTTTGAAATGATTATTATTATTTTTTTATATTTATATATACTTTTACATTTTTATATTCTCACTCTGTATCTCTTTCATCTAGAATTTCGATTATTTAGGTATGTAACTGAGTATCTGTCATGTGACTGTCATCTTGTCATTTTAAATTGTAGAGTATCTGTCATGTGACTGTCATCTTGTCATTTTAATTTAACTTTTTTTAAAGCTCGACATAAAAACTAAGAAATCGTATTAATTGGTCTACCATTGACTGTTTCCCCACTAATTTCTAAATATATATATATATATATAAATATATATATATATATATATATATATATATATATATATATATATATATTTTATATATATATATATATATATATATATATATATATATATATATATATATATATATATATATATATATATATATATATATATATATATAATATATATATATATATATATATATATATATATATATATATATATATATATATATATATATATATATAATATATATATATATATATATATATATAATATATATATATATATATATATATATATATATATATATATATATATATATATATATATATATATATTTATATATATATATATATATATATATATATATATATATATATATATATTTACAAATATATATAGGTGACATCTGACCTCTTTGCATGGTATATTATTTTTTTTTGGTTGTGATTTACATCTAGTTCATATTTGTTCCGTAGGAGTTCTCCTGTCGCCGCTCCATGTTTAGGTTTTGACAATTCAGTTTGCCAGATGGATGGCTCTTTGGGTGCTAGTCAATCATCAGTCATTGCTACCATTGTTTTCACGGTCCTCTTGTCGTCTTGTTATTTTGCATCGGCTAATGTATTTAGCCCCCCTAAATTTAAAAATGGGACACAGCCCTTGAAGGCGAATTCTCAAGTTTCCATTTGGTCTAAATTATGATCTCTGGACTTCAAATAATTTTAATCGTTAACCTATAAAACATTTTTTCATCTCCATGTAAGTAGCACTTATTGTATCACACTACCTATGGATTTAAGTCTTTGTTCTTCTTTTATTGTAGAAAATTTTATTCTCCGCTGATGATAAACCTATAGAGGTTCGAAACATGTACACCTAATCGATGGTTTTTATCTAATCGATTGTTAATATTATATTGTGGAGACGACTTCGAGTTTTTCTACTTCATGAAGGAAGAAGTTGACGCAGTATCCTGAAGTAATGAAGAAAAGAGTTACTGCGGTACCAGAAGAAGTGAGTAAAGGAGTGTGAACGGTGCGTGAGAATACATTGCAACATCTGGAAGAACTAGGAAGGAAAGTAGCTACACTGAAGATTCAAGACCATCGTGACAGGGCAATTCTGTGGAACTCTCAACTTTCGATGGACAGTCACCATGGTACCTGTGTTGTAGACAGTTTGAAGCTGTTGTAATAGATGAAATGACAAAAAGGGCAACTGCAAGAGAGGTATTTGCTTCTCCTTCAACATGTGTCAAATCTCTTGGAGAATTTACCAATACAAACTCGACTCAATGTGTTGTTTCAACAAGACGAGGCACCTCCGCATGATACTAGAATAGTCACCCAATATTTGGACGAAACTTTCAATGAGAATTGGATTGGACACTATAGGTCTTTTGATAGAGCTTTTATGAGCTCTACAGCTTCCATTCTTTTTTATTTCTTCTCTAATATGTCAGATCAAAAAATCAAAGATCGCTGTAAATTACAATTCTTGAGAATAAAAAATTTTTGTTCACTCTGTATGCTCCTTTCATTTGAAGTTTACTCGCTCGTGTCAGTCAGATACGAAATACGGTTATAATTTTCGCTCCGCCGACGAAAAAAACCGAACTTAATTATATTTTATCATGTTTTGATTTAAAAGTTATTAAATATTATTTTCCTAAGTCATATTAGGATTGAAAGTAAGTACTATCTACATCCTTGTGTGCTGGTTATACTTCTTTCCTTTGATTTGAGACAGAATACATAGAAATATTAGGAATCATTTAGGAAGATTTGAATCCTTCACCAACTTTCGATGGAATAATTTAATGTTTATACAAAAATAGAATTTCTGTTTTTTCATTCGAGCCAGATTACATAAAAATATTGAAAGCATTCAGAGAGATTTCATGTCTCCTCCAATTTTTTATTGTAGAGTTTGAGATTTATAGAAAAATAGAAATACTGTTTGTGTTTTCCAGTGAATATATGTCATGTTTTTTCTGACACATGATTCGTTAGCTTGGTTGATGGCAATTTCAGAATCAATAATTAAATCCTAAAATTAACCTTTCCGACTGGCCGCGAGGAAATCGAAAAATAAATATCAATCACTGAGAATATTGGCTGATGTTTTCAATCGTAATAATAATATACTGAATATACCGAAGCACGAACAATTCTGTAGGGAGTTGAAATAACTTTTTTTATCAACGTGACTTTTATAATACATTATTGATAGTGAGTATTGAATTATTATAAATATCATATTATCATTTTGGTTATAATGTTAATTATTCAATCACTGAATTCAATGAATTTTAATCACGTGTGAAAATTGTTTCAATCCAAAATAAATTGTGTTAATGATTTTGCAGTCATTCACTGGTGGTGGGTCAAGTCGATATTTTTTCTGTTAATGTCCTGGACTCGCGTTTCGAATAAAATAGTTCAACACTGTCCTTTCTGCTATTGAAATGATCTCTTATCCTATTTCTATCAATTTTCAATGCGATATAGTTAAAATTTATGAAAATGCAGGGTAACTTACGCTTGTGAATGATCTGGACAGTCATATAAACCGCTGTTGAGACCTGAACAAATGCCAATTAAAGCGAATGACGAATATATCAGGAAATATTTCGGGACCATTATTTATGAAACTTGGTATTCGGATCGATATCAATACTGAATTCACCTTTAACATTATCATCAATATATATATATATATATATATATATATATATATATATATATATATATATATATATATATATATATATATATATATATATATATACATATATATATATATATATATATATCTGTTATCAGATGTAAATTAACTAGTTGTTTGTTGAATTATCATTAAACAAATAGTGAACCAAAAGACAATGGAACATCATTGTTATTACCCATGTATCTGGTACAATGTCGAAATTTTTAATGGTTTTATGAAACCTATTTGCTTTGGAAGATCGATTCATTCAAGGCAAGTACCATATACATAAATCATGAAGGATCGTAATCAAACCAATTGATTGCAGTCCTTTCTTATGTGCTGCCATATGTGGGCGACGAAAATATTAAACTCTCATAGCAAGAATACCCATTTTATATTCGCGGCAAGCTTTTGAATCTGCTACTCATAGCATAAATCTAGGTCAAACAATTAAAGAAATTATTTCTTTCTTTTTAGTGCATTTGTATAAAAGCTGTTTTTTTTTATAATGTTTATTCAATTCTTCTTAGTCATTCATGAAATCCGGCATCTTATTGAATTCTTCCAAAAATTTATAATCTGTGACCCCAAAAAAACCCACATACCAATTTTGAATGCAATAGGGCCATAATAACAAAATACGTCTTCTTCTTGAATTCATTAATTTTGACAAAAACATCATGATATACGATCCCAAAAACCCCCACACCAATTTTGAATGGAATCGGGCTATAATCACAAAACTCGTCGCCATCTTGAATTCGTGGATTTTGATAAAAAACATAACATAATCTCCAACCCCAAAAACCCCCACATACCAATTTTTGATTGAAATCGGGCTATAATCACAAAAACTTCTTTTGTCGCCATCTTGAATTCATGAATATTGACAAAAATTTCATGATCTCTCTTCCCGAAAACTCCCACATAACAATTTAAGAATCAAACCATAATCACATAACTCGTCCGCCATATTAAGGCCAGCATTTTGACTTTTTCTAACAAAAATTCCATAATGAATTGTCATCGGAATTTCACGATAATTGGACAAATTTCACGATAATTGGAAAACTAGAAGGGGGTCAATATTCACTTGCAAGATTTGAATGAACATACATAAATACAAAAGTGAAGTTAAATAAAATCTTGTAAAAGTGACTGAAACGTCAGCTGAAGAATGGGCAGTTTTTGTTCTTACGTTGACAGACCCCGCTTCTGTACTCTGTTTTGACATATTAAATATCAATAGCCAATTAGGTATGGAACAATAAGGTAATTTGTGATGATTTTACCCTATTTATACCTTTTCTTTTTTCATGTTTTTTTTTGGTAAAGTTGGAAAGAAGCTTTAACTGACACTTCGCTTTTTTATCATCCACCTTCTTTCGTGCATATGAATTCGTTCATACTATCCTATTTTTTTTTGTATTCGACGCGTATATTTTTTTTTGTATGTATGATCACGCACAACTTTTTACAGAACGGTTCGATTCCAATGATTCTTTTTTCATTGGATATAGTGTCCTTCAAAGTTGGTTCCATTCCAATTTGAACAACAAAATCCATCCCTAAGGGTAGCAAAATGAAGGAAATTGATCGTTCACCCTCTGAATTTTGGTCCGTTCTATCAGGCATAACTTCCTCATAGTTGATCATTTTCCAATTTGGAATGAAATGATCCACCCCTATGGGTGGAAAAATAGGGGATGATTGATTTTTCACTTGTGAACTTTGGCACACATATGTAGTTGACATTGACAGACCCTCCTACATCCGTCAAAATGATAACATTCTATGAAAGGATGGAATTATATACAAAGTGATGAAATCAACTAACCAGAACTTTCGAAATTAATTTATATTATATAACAATAAATAGTTAAATTAGAAAATCGTATTATTCAATAGTAAATAGTTGAAGTAAGCTAGGTAAGTAAGTATTTCGGAAGTAATCAAGAATTAAGTAGGTAGTAATTAGTAGATTTCAGCAACAAAAAATTGAATAATAAAAAAAAATTGACAAAAAATTAAACAGAAAAAAAATCAACTGAAAAGCAAAAAATAAAATAAACCTTCTTAGTCCAAATGATAATTGAGCTCCTAAACTAATGTGGGTAACCGATTTTGAGTCGGCGCCGAACAAACTCGCAATTGAATTAGGTAAAGCGTAAAATGATGGCAGTGAGATGCACGGCTGCGTTTTGATTACTCCTTTCAAGTAATATAATGATCTTCGATAATTGTTTGTTTGGCGCCGACTCAAAATCAGTTACTTACATTAGTTTAGGAGCTCAATTATCATTAAGACTAAGGTTTATTTTATTTTTTGCTTTTCAGTTGCTTTTTTCGTCGGTTTAATTTTTTTTTTTAAGTTTTTATTTGTGTGTAGAAATGAAAATGATGAATGAAGCCGCTTTACTATTATTATTATTAATTGCTCAATATATGCCTTGAAGGAAGCATGGTATCAGTCCATTTCAGGACTAGGAAAAAATGCCAAAAAGCATGAAATATGTACGATAATTAATTTTAGATTCTTCGATGTTTGTCCTATATGTATTATGAACAATTTATTCATTCTGTACTAAGATGTCTAGAAACCCTGGTGTATGCACTTATATCTGAAAATGTGTGGGATCAAACGTGCGACAATATGGCCTGCTTGATTTCTTAGATGGCGATCTGATTCAAATGATTGTTGAGTAGATGTCAACACCAAAGAGCAACTCTCCTAAGAAATTTATTCGGACAATGTTCGGTCCGCTCCGAAAACGTCAAAGATGTAGAAGAAGTAGATTCCACAATTCGATCATTGTTGTCATTGTCTTCAATCATACGGGCACTCAGCGACAAACAGTTCAGTTTTCTTTACTTTATTACTACATCCATTGTCTAAGCTTCGGCTTTTCGCTCCTCGGTGTCGCCGCCGTTACAACGAATCAAGATTTTATTTTAGGTTATATTTAATATTTATCTTTGATTACAACGCAAATGGCATGAAAAGACACTGTCGGCCTAGAATTTGATTCTTGTTTGCTTGTGGCGTTAGGAAATCGAGAATTCCGTTTTCATTTCGAATTATACATTTATTCAAAATGAAGTGCATGGTTCCATCTTGTGAAACTGAAATGACATTTTATGTAAGTAAAATATAGTATATAATACCATTGTCTCTTTAGACAATGATAGAATCATACAATTTAAATGATATTTGATTTCTGAAACACTTTTATTTTTTCAGGCTCACTCTTCCGAGGCACGATGATTGAGATTGAGATCTGAAGCTATCCTCAAAGTAAGTTTACGAAAACCCCATTTACCGTAAATCCAAACAATTCAGAGGAGTTTCAGGTTAGTTGATAAAGAGAAAAATGAAAAGCGGGTAGATAACATATATATAAACATTTTGAGTAGGTTATTCATTCATTTTTGAGAAAAATTATTCATCTTATGGGAATAAATTACTTGTAGTTGGCTAGCACGCCTAGTTATTTGTATTGATTACATTTTTTAAAACCAATGTATTCATTTCAGGAGTTCGGAGATTTTGTTATCCACATCAGCAAACAGCAGGAATAAAAACATTGGGACAATTGAAAATCAGAATGAAAGGAATATCAGTTTGGTTCAATTTCACTCAGATGAAGGAAACCTGCTTTTAGAAAAATCTCACCAAAACAAGGAACATATTGTCACTAGGTACTTTTGTAATATGACCAATGGATGAAATTTCTTCTTCAGAAGAGGTAAGATATTAATTGAATTGTTATGTTGGAATTTCATTACAAAAAACAGTTAATCTCTTAACCTTTCGAATATAAACTTGTTTTTCAAAAATATTCCCATTTAATGTTACACTCTGAAATTCAAAATATCTTGCACTACATTTGATGTTCTTTATTTTGTGACTATAGATATCAAATAGTTATTTATGCAACAAGTGCAAAAAGTAAGTGTTTATTGCACTCGACGTGAAGTTGTCCGATGAGGCCGTCAGGCCGAGTTGGACAACACGTCGAGTGCAATAAACGCTTTTTGCATGAGTTGCATACAATATTTTTTCTACGTTCATGCATAAATAAAAAAAATTTATTTAGTGCCACAAGTGTGGGAAAATAAAAAGCGTAATTGAATAGCAAAATATTTAATAATTAATAAGTAATATCGATTTGCATTGAGAAAGTTAGGAACGACTACCTATGTTAGGAACAATTTAACTCATTTTTGATAAATTGTATTTTCTAGAAATTCCATAATCCAATATGAATTAAATATGATTGAAAATAATATGAAATATGCAATTGTTTAAAATGTAATACAATATCACAGAAAATGGACTAAAAATGGCGTCGATTTGAACGATTATGTTTGTCATGATCACAAAACGCTGTAGTAGAATGACAGATGAGTACAATAAACATTTTATCAGAGGAACAAATAAATTCATGTATCATTGTATACTAGATGGATTGTGTTTCAAGTTGTTTCATTCCAATGTTGAAAAAGTCCCTTTTGATGCAACAACCTGTGCATTTTTTATTATCATGTTCACAATACCAGGAGAAAACATGGCAATATTTCAATCCTCTGTGTGAAATTTTTTATATCTATGAAATCCTAAGCTTATCTTCAATCTGAATGTCAATAGTTGGTAGTAGTGGTTTTGAGCCGGTTTCAGGGTACCCCCCCTCCCCATGACCTTGACCCCCCCACCCCATGACCTTGACCCCCTAGCCCCCCCCCAATTGCAGCCCATTGCATTTGATTTGACCCCCCCACTGTAACCTTGAGATGGGGAGGTTGAAGGTCGTGTATCATTGACATTGAAGTGCCCTGGTGATAGATAGCGGGGTGTTTGCATGGCCTTCGGGTCTATTGATTTTTTAGAGTCTCCGACAACTCTGTGATGATTCATCATGACCTTGGACACTGCGTATGTGTATTATGAAATCGAATTCGATGGGAAAGGGATCGCGCATTCATTTCAGTATGCATGAGAGTGTGGTGCATAACCTTCGAACTAGCATCAGCGTCACAGCTTACTTTTCATATTCTTCAATCACCCTAACCACTGCGATGATTCATCAATGGGGTGTTTGCATGGCCTTCGAGCCAACATGGGTCTATTGATTTTTAGAGTCTCCGACAACTCTGCGATGATTCATCATGACCTTGGACACTGCGTAATAGGACTATTGATTTGTTGCACCCTAACCACTGCGATGATTCATCAATGGGGGTGTTTGCATGACCTTGGTGTGTAAGAGGGATTCATTTCTCGTTGACCTTGTAACGCTAGTCGATGGGTAAGGGATTCTGCAAGGTGGAATATGTGAAACATCTTCGAGAGCACTCATCTCATGTGTGTGGTGGGGAAATTATTTCCTATAAAATGAGTGAAATCGTTGTTGAGATACCAGAAGTTGAATTATAGTCAACAAAAGAACTACGAATACAACAATTAGAAGTCAAGCCAGTGAGTGTATTTTTATTAGTGGAAACGTATCTACATTCATTAATTCACTATGTCTCTTGCGAAAGTAGATTTGGAAAAAATTAATTCTTCAATTATTGGGGGAGACCAAAAAGTTGGAATTTTAGAACAGAGAGTGATGACATCTTTTCCGATCAATCAAGTTTTCAATATTATTCATATGACTGTTTGTAACACTCGCTTTGGTAGATCTATTCTCATGACATTACGTGATGATAAAATATTTATTTAAATTTGGTTATCCAAAAGTATTTCTGATCGATTCGATTTGGATAGTCTAAATTGTATAAATGCTTCCGGAGGTAATTATACAATCAAGTATCTAGGTCAGAGCCCGCAAGTTTCAGCAGGTGTACGAACCCGACCACTAGTAGAATTCAACTTCATTGAATGATAATATTGTTTATATATTAATTAGGATATAGTGATTTTATTTTGAATATAGATATTTCTCCAGTATAAAATAACATTAAGTGTAGAGTAATATCTTTGGAACATCATATTTTTCATGTAAGTAAAATTATTTGAATATTAATGGAATAAATTATCAATTCTTTTTTTGTTTCAGTTTCCAATTCTCGAACATGTGGATGCACTACGTCTCTCAACATTGGGTGGAAGCCGTCGACATCCCTACAGCTATCGAGAGATTACGTTCCTATTTGAATGCTTTGGCTGAAGATGCTCTCCATGCTACAGTGTATGATTTGAATGTTTGCTTCGATGAAGATGCAATCCAAATATGTACAGATTTATCCGAGAAATACAATAAGGTGCAACACTTTGTGAGAAATTCAGTCAAGGCGCCATCATCATACCACACAATTCTGTGAAGAAATGTTCAAATTGGATCTGTAAGGATTTCTCCATACTATTTCATCATTCCTGTCGGATGACATCAAGCAGAAATATCAACTTAAATAAATCTTGTAAAAAAATCAAACTTGCTTGAAATAAAATATATTTCCGAAACTGCAATTATTGTTCCAATATTCCACCCTCAAAAGAATGATTTCAACACTCGATAATGTTTTGGGGTGAATATGGTTCGATCAATACTGCTATTGTTTGCAAGAACCCTCGCAGTTATTACTGTAATTGACGATAAAATTGGCTCGTGCTACGTTGACGATCACTGAAAATTGTATACAAATAATTGAACAATACATTGCAAGATTGGATAGTGTGGATCATTTACCATTCCATAAACATCCCAACTTTCTCAATAATAAGTGAATCCTCACCCTAAAATCAATTGAATCGAGCGTTGGTCGACATCTATTCAATGCATAGACACGTGTCGATTTTATTGGTGCTCATCAGGTTTAGTCATCCCACAATATTCCTTGGATTTGTATGAGTTAACATCCCAACTTTCTCAATAATGAGTGAATCCTCACCCTGAAATCAATTGAATCGAGCGTTGGTCGACATCTATTCAATGCATAGACATGTGTCAATTTTATTGGTGCTCATCAGGTTTAGTCATCCCACAATATTCCTTGGATTTGTATGTATTAATTAAATGAATAGGATTGTATCACCCTATGAAATCTATCACTCTACCAATAATGGAAAAGTAGTCTTTCAATAGGAGTGTGTTGGTTTGAGGGGTGTTCGTTGGATTGCGAAATATGGGATTATACAAGAAAAATTTTTCAAAATATTCACTAGTTCTTCATTAGTTCGAGGTTCGATAGTGTGAGTAGTGTTCCATACAGCATATACTATTTTGCCCAACAGCCGCGGTGTGTTAGAGTGATCAATCTATTTCTTGCGAGTTTAACATCGATATATGTAAGTTGATTTTACATATTTATTCAATATTGCTTTTTGAAAGATCAGTGAATTCGGTCATTTATTTCAAATCTAATGCGCTATGAATATATGATGATGGAAAGCGTGTAATGTTCGATATGTGTCGATTAAAGTTGTACTCCCGAAATAACTTGATTATTCAGAAAATATATTATTCAAAGTCATATTCTCGCATTTTTTCTCAGAGATCATATATTTTCATACTCACTGTTCTTTTCATATTTTCAGTACAATCAAAAATCACTTGCTTTCATTGCATTTTTTTGTCTAATTTGGCATAATTGTGACTTTTTTTGGAAGATTAGTGAATTAATTTTTTATCTGATCATAATATATATAATGATTGAGATCGTGTATTGTCCATGTATCGATTTTTTTTTGTTAAAATTGTGTACTCGAGATAACTTCATTCGTATTCAGGAAAAAAATATAATTTATTGTATTCCCGAAATAATTTAAATTGTATTCCCGAAATAACTTGATTATTCAGAAAATATATTATTTAATGTCATATTCTCGCATTTTTTTCTCAGAGATCATATATTTTCATATTTATTGTTCTTTTCATAATTTTAGTACAATCAAAAATCAGTTGCTTTAAAAAATTGGGTACTCGAGATAACTCCATTCGTATTCAAGAAAAAATATCATTTAGTGCTCCATCTGTCGATTGAAATGGCAAACCATGATGTCGTTGTATTGGACAATATATTAGTTCTATGAGCTACCACCAGGGTGTTATTGCCGTATATTACAATACACAGTTATATAAAACCACGTTAGGGTCCAAAATCGATACCGATGCATACGTGAGGGTTGATATTCAGTATATACAGGGGAAATGGTGTTTGAAAATAAAATTGTGAATTCCAAAACATACTTTTGATTGAAAATCACTATCAAGATGTATTGAACGCATTTTTTAAAGTAGTTATATGGAATTAATATTAAGATAGAAATTTTTTGAAATAATTGAATTTCTTTGAGATTCTGGGGATTAGCGAAAATCTTTTGTATTATGAGGCATTCATTCGCAGTTGCGGATATTGACTCAATTGATGAAGGAATTTCCAATGAAATTCCAAACACCTCGAGAGATGGTGTATAGGAACGCTTTCTCCATATATCGCGCCCCTACCGACCCTCAGTTATACCTCTATCGTCATACTCATCATTTGTGGAGGTGAATACTGAAATCATGTGGAACGTTTATGTTTGATTGCCATTTGATTATAGCAACAAGTGAATAAATAAATAATATTATACAATGTCGTATGCATACTACTGCATCTTTGGACGATATAGATTGTTGGTGCTGTAGAGCTTGTCGTAGACCATTATATCAACTCAGGTTAGCTGATACGTGCATATTATGTAATAACACCTGAAACCTATCTGAGTTGAAGTGATGGGGTGAAGCAGGAGGAACGTATAATTGATTTGTTGATCGAAACGTATGGAATGACTCTGAGGGTGTCATTCACGCTTCATCTAAATGACAAGCTTCTTATGACTATATTTGAATTTATTCAACTGTTTTTGTTTCATTTCATTTATGATTAGATATTTGATACCACACAACTAACTTTCAAATACATTTTAATTGAAATTAAGTCTGAAATATAATATTGATTATATTGAATATTCCATGATTCCTTTTTTCAATTGCTATCACATGATTTCGAGTCGTCATCCAACGCACACTTTCGATAGAAATGCAGGGTCACCTTGAAATCATAAGTGCAGAAGTACAAATATACTTTGCTACGCAAGTGAGGGAGGGGCAGGAGTGAATAGAGGTGGTGGAAAAGCATATATAAAGCGCAAGGTGTCTACATCATCATCACTAAACTTCAACAACACAAGTAGTGTATCTGTGTGTGTGCGTGTGAGACAATTCATAATCATTATGACTTCTGATAATAGAAGCATCTTGGAAAAATTACTCACCGATCGATATGGTAGTGTTGAAGCACCATCGGAAGGCGTAGACATGGAGGATTTTGATATGTCTCATTTCATTTGATGGATGCAAAGGAGATGTCATCATACGAGGATTTAGCCAATATTTCAACATCTCAGTTATTACCAACCAGCTCCACACCACCTGTGCTTCATATCCCTGAGGATGTTCAAGTCATCGAAAAAACCAACTGTCCACCTGTCATCAACATTATCCAGGATATTCAAGTCCAACCACCAAATCAAAAGAGAAGAGCTACAGTTGACCTTTCCACCACATGACCTCTACAACAACAAGATGCCGCTGCATTAGACAATTCAAGGCCAAGTACGTCGACATCGTCGTCTACGTCCAAGGCTAAGAAAAATTCGAAAAAGAAAGCTGCATCTTCAAAAATTTTACCTCCCACCATCGAGTCGCTAGCTTCACACATACCACTGCAAGTGTATAGTCAGAAGAGGAAGATTGCAAAACGCGACATTGCTGAAGCCGACATCACAATCAAAAAGTGTGATCGAATTGATGAAGAATTGGATGGAGAAGTTGCAGTCGCGTATAAAATGGATAAAGAGATTGCTGAAATGCAAAAGAAGTCTGATGCCATCAAGCAGAAGGTGGAGAAGGATAGAAAATCAAACGCCTTGAAAGCAGGTGAAATGGATGCTGAAATCGACTGAATCCTATGATGTGTGACCCAATTTTTCGAACATTGGAAAAGAACTGAAAATTTTATTGTGAGTGATTGGTTTATGATTCTTTGTAATGCTGCTGCTTTTTCTCACCAGAACATTTTCTTTATGATAATAAAAACAAGTTTTAAAATATATATTTTTTATTTCGATACAAAAATATGATGATGAATGCTAAAAATTGAATTTTTTTAAACCATGAGTTGTGTTCATTGGAAAACCTAACCATTTAACAAAAACTTTTCGTCCTTTTCTCTCAACATCTTCCACAAGGTACACATCAGGATTTTTGTGTTTTCTGAATTCAGCTTCGTAGAAGGAGCCTTGAATGGGATTCTTTTTCCATGTTCTAGAATGTATGTTGGGGTAGGTGCTATTGACTTTGAGACTTTGAATAATTCCGTGGGAAGTTTTAAGCCCTTTTCGAATAAATTTTTTATATTTCTAATACGAACCTTTCCATTCAATTGATATTTTGACTTTATATTTTCATCTTCTTTCCTTTTTTTCTTTTGATGATTTTCAACTTTGTAGGGTTTTAAACGATTTTATACTATTGTACGATGTTTTAGATTATATCTATGTTAGATTGGAGTTTTTCCCAAACCCTTTATGATTTATTCTTTAAAACCCTTATAGATCCAAGTTTTGATTGTTCGAATTTTCTTTTGATAGATGCTTTGTAGTACTAAAAGTGGAATAATGTTTAATACTTTTTTTGCTCCATCAAGAAAAATCTTTGTAAAATTCTTTCCCTGATCGCTTTGCACATGTTTAGAGAATATTTAGCATCTTTTAAAATTCATGGCATCAGTTTATTTTTCCCTGTTTTGTTTTGACTGGTTTTGTCCACAAATATTAGAGTTAAAGTATACCACCAAAATGACGATAACCTCATTAATTTTAGCATAAGGTTGAAATTTGCCAAATCTATTTGCACAAATCCTTTTGCCTTTGACGACAGTTGATCTTCTTGAAGTTAGACGAGCCGGTTATGTAACTCATCCCAATATGACGTTTGATATTATTAGTCATTTCTTTTCCTTTCTGATGATGTTGTTGCACCACAAACACACACCCCTCTTTTAGATGATATTGCAAGGATTGATTGTTCAATATAGTTGCATCAATATATAAACCTTCTTCACGTAGCCTTTTTATTGATATAACTACTCATGTCCTGTGGGACCGGATGTTTTAAGAAACCAAAATCGTAAACGATCCACCAATTCTTTTGGGTTTATTCCAGTATACATAGTTTTTGGGTTTGTTGTAAACACTTTCTGTAATTTTCATTCCTTCACCACTTTGATTCAGAAGTAAATTATTTCTGATTTCATTAGTGGTTTATGACTTCCTGATATTTCTTTGATTTTTGTATCTAATTATTTTTTCATTCGTACTTTTTGAAATGCCTGTAAAATCCAAAATTTCGATATATTGTTTCGAATTTTGCTTTCCCCAAACCCCAGGTTTCTTGAGGAATATCGTTATATAAATCTGAAGTGCCAGGGTATTGACGTGATTGCATAGTACCACCCCAAAAAAGGAAATATTTCCATTATCGAAACGAACTCTAGATTTCCCATTTTTAGTGTTTGTGTTGGGATCTACCCCACCCATAAATCGTATAATGCACTATTACCGTTTCTTATATTTTGCAAATGTTGTTTTACCTCAAGCCATCGGTGGAAGATTCATTCCGTCCCTTTACTAAGATGAAGGGTGTTTCGAATAGGGTAGTTGCAGCCATTTTCTCACCATCCACATCTTTGATGGTTTTATTATCAATATCTGGAAATGATAATCACTACTGAAAGTTTTTTTTCCAATGGGGTGCTGGTTGAATGGATCGAGGGGGATGTATACGGTTCTCACAAGGCAGAAAGAAAGAGTATTAATGGTTTTGTTATAGGTCAAAAAGTTTCGGCCATCTTTTCCACATTTCCACTTCTTTGATGGAATTGAATTTTGTCGAACATTAACTATTGACGTTTTAAATCCATTTTGGTTCTACCATTCATCTCTCAAAAGATTATTATTTTGATGTCACAACGAAATGAAAATGACAATGGATGTCTATGTGTTTATTGTAGGACCTTGACGGAGTTCGATAAGATTGCTTTTCGAATTGAGATGTGGGTATATGAAACTGTCGATTCCTTTGCGGTATCGTCCATCGCATAATTTTCGATCTTTCGATGACAAGGAACCATACTGATCATCCCAAATTTCACACAATCTTTTGGGAAATTTTTGAACGTGACATCGGGCGAGACATGATCAGAGAAAATGTGATGTGTTCATCTCGTCTTGTTTGAATATGATGATGAAGTTTGATTTCACGCACTAGCGTTTGGGGAACCGTGAATAGGTCTGTGCTAGATAGAAGCAATCAACATCTTTATGGCGTCCCATACAGAAATATGATCGAATAATATCCTGCTTTTCAAAATCACATCATCAAAAAAAGAACACTGAATGGTTTGGCATAGAGGGTTTTAAATGTCTGCATTATTACTGAATGTGAAAAAGTCCAATCCTTTATTGGCGCTAACACATTGCGCAAGTATTCATATTTTGGTTGATTCAATGACTTTGAATAGAGATACACGTTTGCAAACGAACCGGGGTGTGTGAGTAGAGATATCATCCCATTAGTTTTTCACTTTGACGGACCGGGTGATTAGCGAGCGAACAATGATAAGTAGGGCCATGTTCAACGAGTTCGCTCCATTTAAGCCAGTCCCGATTTTTCATCCAAATTATCTACCGCAAAATCTTCTTTCGTTTGACAATGGAATTGCGGGCAGTTGGAACTTAATAATGATTTTAGAAACATATTCCATTTAAAATGTCTACACCGTACGGAACAGACGTAAAGGATCGGTGTCGCATCCAATAAAAAAAGGTTGGGGATTTTGAATTCCCTTAATCAATAAGCCCATTTGAACTGCATTTACCTGGGGTAAAAAATTGGGACCCGGCACCAAGTTACAAAAAACCTGACCCCGCAACGATCCGGCATCAATAAATTGATAGGGCCTGTAAAACCACGACATTCAATACTCGGAGAATCTGACGATATTGAAGCTAGGCATAAAGCGGACCAACTTGAATACAGTGCTTGGGTATCAAATCAAAGGACGCAAATTCGTGAGAGAGCAGCCCCTACTCGTCACCAACATAAAAGGCAAAAGGGTTTCGGTATCGGTTGTAAGTAGACAATGTCAAAAAGAAGGAGGAAAAATAAATCGAAGAAAAAAAGGGCGAAATAAAACAGAAAAGTTGATTGAGCAGGAATTGTAGAAAAGTTGGGATGAATTAATAAAGCTGGAGGTAATCAATTCGGACAAAAATAGAAAGAGGACAAAAATATTGAAAGCAGCTCGTAAATATTTGAAAGCAGAGGGGAAAGAAAAAATTCGACACCTCGAAATACCTATTCCGAAACTTGGTGGAATTTTTTCCATTGATTCCAATTTTGCCGGATTGTCTGCATTGGGAGTTTGGCCGGTGCTGCTGCAGGTGTAACAGAGCCAAAACCAGAAGGGGAGAGGGATGGTTTGAAGGGGAAATACAACACCATAAACAGAAAGATGGAGGCGATAGTTTGGGAAAAAAGGGTGTGGCATATTCTTGAAACCATACGCAAAGGCCCCGGGATCATCTCAAACCGTATACCAAAAAAAAATTGATGCCCTACCTCTTTAAAACCCCCCAGATATCGATCGATTCATTATGCCAAACAATTGAAAATTACATTTTCGTGGTGGTTCATGCGTGATAATTTGCCCATCAGGACCACGTAATCATGAAACAGCCACATCAATTTGATGGAATCAGCGGTCGGGGGAAACATTGGGTGGCATACAGGAAAATTGGAAGAGTTGCAAAAATATTTGACAGTTTTGGAGGGTTTACCCCCACCAGTGGAGTTGGACCATTACTTCCGAAAAGGTGACATGCAGTTGAAAAAATTACGTATAATTATGAACGGAGCAGAAATACAACATTTTGACACTTATCTTAAGTTTTCTCATTCCAATCACCTGAAAACTAAAAGGATTTCACGCCAGAAATGGATCGAGAGGCTATTAAGAGAATGGGGCACCCTCACGCATATTCAAGATTACGGCTTGAAAAAATTAGTAGAATCAATTAGATATGCCCAAAGAGGTCATGATTTCTTTTTGCAGCTAATGAATTGCATCGGTTTGGGAAAACTTCCCAAACACCTTCAAGAGGATATTGATATTTTAAAATATTGCTA